>JAURVB010000094.1:0-139302 GCA_033002965.1 Piper betle | reverse complement strand
AGGAAAAACTTGGTTTTTGCCCAAAATAAGACAACCCAACAATATATTGTCTATAATATAAAACCTTTAGACCTCAAACACTATTTCATGGAGTAACCGTATGAGCGAGTTAAAACCACAAGTGACTCATTCCTCTTTTTACTTCCTGATTCATTAATGCCGTGTTCAATTTTTCCCAGACATTTGTTTTTGACACATATAACTATAACACCTTGGGTTATTTTCAATAAATTTTATATAAATTAATGTATTATTTAATAATTTTAGTAGTCATTATCCAATATCTATCCTGATGTGAGATTAAACTCGAAAATACCAAAAATTCAAATTCATGTCCCATAACGTAAATTTATAACCAAATGCCTAGTTTTTATATTCCCAGGCAATAGGAGCATATTATTTATAAAAACAGTGTCTTACAACAGCCACTGCCTTACACAAGCAACCGAGAAAACCACAGAGATAACACTGCGTAGGAGTCATAACAAACACATCTAAAAATTCTCCAAATCCTTTTCGCAGCTAATATAACATGAAAATTTAAAGAGTAGATGTGGGGATGTATGCTAAGCCTCAAGTTCAGGCGAAAAGGAGAGAGTGGAGAAGGTGCAGCAGCACAACAATCCCACCAAACATGGTCCCCAGACCATACCACATGATCTTGGTGAACCAAGACTGCCCTGTAACGGAGATAAACTCCAGGGAACAGTGGAGAAAGCCCCAATAATGGGGGTAAGCAGATGGATAAATACAAATGGAAAAGAACTTGGATCCCAGCATATAACTACACATTTACAGTCAAATAGACATTCTAAAGAAGAAGAAAAAGGAAGAGGAGAAAGACGCACCACATCCTTCGCCTTGACTAAAGATAGATGGCAATAACTCTCAAGAGCATCCCGCCAAAACAATAACAAACCGCCGGCAAAACACCCCAAGAGATCATCGACGAACACTCGACAAAAACTAGAACCATAGGAGCCTGCTCGTGGCGGTGGCCTAATGCCTAGTTGAATGACTACATTCATGTGTAAATGGGTGTTTCTCTAACCTGTGTTGGCCAAATAGCGCATTTCAGTAAAGCGTCCTGCATGCATTGAGCATGACCAAAAATCATCCTCACAGAAGACCCAGTTATCGGAACACTAGTCCATACCCATGGATATTTGCAACCGCTGTGGCAAATACAATCTTTACCAAAAGACCCTCTACAGGTGGACTTGACCTGTATATACCACAATCAAGCATGCATTATATATAATAAATAAATAAATAAGAAGAGATAAATTAAATAAATAATAATGAACAAATAAATAAAAAAAGGATAAAGATGGTCTAAGCAAGCCCATAATCTAGAAAGAAGAATCGGAAAATCAGAACATGCAGTGGTTAGAAAAATCTCATAATATCAAGTGGAACATTTAATAGTAGTGAAAAGAAAAATGTCACAATAAATTCATAACATAGATATTTAAACGTTACTAAGTGTTACCATTTTTTTAAAATGTCGCTAAAACAAAAAGCGTCGATGACAGACCCATTTGTAGAAATACTTTTTAAAATAATATTTCAATTTTTTTACAAACATGATTGTAAAAATGATTACAATATACACATAACTGTACCTAACAATTAGTATTTGCTATTTAACTACTTGATACATAAATGAATAAAGGTATATAACTTAAACCCAAATTTACAAACTAAAATGAAAATAAATAAAGTTCAACAACAAAGTAATCTGATCACATATAAAAATATAATAATAAGGTTGTCAACCATACAAAAACAAACAATCTACTTTATTTGAATATGATGTAAAGGCTACAAAGTAGACGACGTAATTTAACGAGTAGATGGGTGGAGTAGAGATCGGAATTAACTTTTTATATTATGAAACATTTAATAAAATATTGTGACATTTTTTTCTTTTTATTGTCACAATTCATTAATTTTACCACATGTAAAATGTTAAAATGTCTCAATAAAAAGTATAAAGATGGTATTTTATAATTTGTCACTCTTTTATTAATTTGCAATGACTAATATTTTTTGGTTTCGCTGTAACACCCCAATTCGCCCTAAAGAGATAAACCAAGTTGTGATATTATAATTTAAAAGCTACTCGTTGGGTTATCATGCATAGATTTTACGGAAGTGGATCTCAACCTTTCGTAGAAGCTTAAGACGGGCACTAGGCTAGGTGTTCATAGAATGCGAACAAAGGTCTTACTAAAAATGTGGATCTTAAATTTAAAAGAATCTTATATGAACACGCGTAACTGTAACATAGGTAGAACCTCTCCTACAAATGAGTGGCAATTTCAAAAATGCGATGATCACTCCCAACTATAGAAAAAACACATTCTCGCTACATTTTTGAGGTTGTATGTGATTGCGTACATAATATTCTTACTATTTAGTTAAAGTGATTACCTTAGGTCTTCTTATTAATTACATGGAGATGATGTGAGTATTTAAACAAGGATAGTGGTCATCTATTCTACATACCCTACACGAGCAATAATTAAAGCTCCAGAGAAATTGCACAACATCATCGAGTATCAGGGCATCAAACCCTAATACCCGGACTTCGTGTGAGTTTTCAATTGGTGTGAACTATAAACTCCTCCACCGACGTTACTCTAACACACAAACAGTTGTAGCCAAATACATTCCGTGTACCTCACTTAGTTCCTCGTCATGTTTCATGACTTTGGGGCTTATATACCTTGCACATGATGATTAGCATTGCCCCAAAGTATTGCAACTCTAAAGTAATAATATATTAATATAACGATAAAACATACATAATACAACCATCATGACATACATATGATTCATACAAGGTTTGCATAGTTAGGGCACATACCTGCCATAGAGTCATCCACAAAATACATTGTCCAAAACAAACAACATAACACAGGGTCCCCGCTACTACCGCCACTGAGCCGCTTGATCCATGCACTTAGGTCGGCCAACATCAAGGAACCTCACCTACACATAATAAAAACCATGTCAGTAATCAAATAAATTTGATTACCAGTCTAAATAACTATCTATAAAACAAGCCAGTAAATAGGTATTCTATTACCCACAGAAACTTATGAAACTTTAGAATTCCCTCACACTGGGTGGTAAGTAAACATATTTAAACGAGTGTTAGCGCGCATGCATGAGTAATATTCATATTCATATATACAACACTTACACTCCCACATCCTCCATATTACATCTACCACGATACTCGAGTGGCAAAAAGAACAATTAAGTTAGTGCCACAAATTCAAAAATATGCAGTACCTTCATACTCCGCACTACCTCTAGGTTTGAAGGAGTTCTAGTGCAGTCCATACATCTCATACACACTTTTAGTCGTAAAAGTCGTAAACCCTCATATTTATACATATATGCTTGGGAGAGGATTTAATACTTAGTTTATGGATCTTAACTTCCAAAACTATCAAGGGGTCCCCACCTTGAAGTTTTATTAAACATGTGTAGAAAACATGGCTAAATGGACCAACATCGGGTGGATCTAATAAAATACCGTTGATATCGTCCTATGTCTAAAACGCGGTTAAACTCGACATGAAGGGAGTCAAGTAGAGATGAATCAAAGAGAAAGTCCTACGAACCTAGATGAGTAGAGCTTTATATTCTAGTCGGTGAGCTCATTCGTAATACCTACTACAGAGATGGAACTGAATAAGAATCGGGTCACATTGGCATGCGAAACGAGGCAAAGCCTCCACACAAGCTTAATACTTAACATTACTTAATTATCTTAATTAGATTCTAAGTGAAGTGTTAAACCTTATTAGGTAACTTATTTAAGGTTTTGGTTTCATCTTCACTTAGTGAGTTTTAATCAATTATGGGTTTTTAATTAAATGGGCTTAGCAAACTATTTTTCATACGAGCCTAACAATGTTTAAATGGGCTAAAATTTAGATAGGTTGACCTTTACGCTTTAATGTTCATAGGTAAATTCCACTATGGTTGGATCATGGGCCAATCAAGGGGGAAAAGGCCTAATAAGCTCGGCCCTAAGGTACTTGAAAAGTGTTTTTAGGCTGCGCACCAATTTTGAAATTGTTCATTCCTGGGCTAGAGGACTCCAAATAGACTTGGGTCAGTAGGTTAGTTATCTAATACAAGGAGCTTGATCTCAGTAAGAGTTAGGCTTAATTTACTTTGTAAATGGTCCTAACTGAATTTTATTAGTTGGGTCACTCGATGGGCTATTTCTAGAGTTATCTGGACCCTAACAAATTGAAAATTCATAAATAAATTTGAGAACCTACCAAACTGGCCCCAAAATTGGTCACAAAGCTACTGAGACATAAGGTAAGGTTTGGACCAAGTTTCACTAAAATCTAACACCATTAATCTATTTTAAAATAATTTACAATAGAAGTAAAAAACTAGGGTTTTCACTCTACATCTTTATACTATTCCGGAAAACACCTCCAAAAGATGTTTACCCATTCCAAAAATTTATATATTTCAAGTGGACACTTATTGGGGAATCATATATTTTTACCAGATTTTATTAGCTTAAAATTGGTGGTTTAACATATAACACAATCACAGATCATGTTTATAGTCATAAACAACATAGGATATACAAGGTGTACTTATGGGTGATGTTCATGATTATTTAGTAGTTAAATTAGGCTTAAATTTTTAAAATAACTCATGACATCACCATGAAAAACATAGAATTTTGTCCAAAACAAATCTTACAAGGCCATAGAGTAAAAATTGGAGAAAAGGGCGCTTATGTCACTCTAATAGTGAAAGTTACCACATTTCCTCATTTTTTATCTTCATACATACACATTATAGGTCATTTCAGGTAAAACACCCAACGCAAAAGTTGTAGATATACACATGTTATTAGTGCAAAAAAATATGATTTTTATATTGAAATAGTGTAGATTAGTTACCTATGTACATTATAAAAAAGCATACCTATTTATTTACATGACCAAATAAGATGCATGAGTACTTAAAATGCTCCTAACAGGTAGATATACATGGTAAAAATTTCATAAAAATGAATAAGGACAAAAATTCAAGATATAAACATCAAATAATGAGCAATAGAGACAGTGGAAATCTGAAACTAATGAGGGAAGACCAAGGGAAGGTTTTTTGAGACATCCAACCTCAAAACCTACTACTTTAGGAGGTTAGAAACATGGAGGAGGGTGATTGGAGCTCAAGGAGGAAGAAAAAGCCAAGGAGAGGAGAAGAAGGTTGTTGGAGGTGATGAGGTTGGGAGAAATGGTAAAAAAGTGAGGGAATGAGTAAGTTTTATAGAAAAATGGTGGTTGGCTTGGTGGTGCCATAGGTATGGGTGTCATACCTAAAGAGGTATATGTTAGATAAGGAGGTATAGGTTGACTTGATGATGTCATAGGTATGGATAAGGAGGTGTGAATTTGGTTAGCTAAAGAGGTATGAGTTGGGTTAATCCAAAGCCTAAAACTTATGATTTTTACCCTAAAGCGATCGAGCCTACCTCAAAAATTACATTGCAGGTCCCAAAGAGGGGTTAGGATGGTTTGAAAGGGTTATCAAACATACGACAAGCACATAAAAGCACGTGAGGGACATGGTCATAACACCTAACTATATACGACTCAACTGGGCAAAACATGAAAAAGTCGGGTATGAAGCATCCAAATATGCATACCGAGCACCGAAGGATGCTAAGGCAGGGTAACTTACATCATACCATGCACAAACCATGGTAATAAGAGTTGGACCCTATGAACCCGATTTAAGTATCAAACAAACTGAGGGCATATGGCATGGGTTTTACAACCTCCCCCACTTAGAAAAAGTCAGTTTTAAAATTTCCAAAGGGGGTTACACATGCATAAACATGCCACAACACATAATATATAACATACAATAATACTCAACCAAAACACAAAAGAGTGGTAATACTTTGACTCGTCGTCTTCCGTAGGGAAAAATCTGATGCATATCTTCCTCACACTCCCAAGTGGATTCCTCAATACCTTGTCACAACCAAAGTACCTTCACTAAAGGCACTTCTTTCTTACGAAGAGTCTTCACAGACCTATCGAGAATTTGCGTAGCCTCCTCCTTGTAAGACAGGTTGGGTTGGATGTCAAACTCTTTATACTAAAGTTGGTGTGATCCATCAAGTACATGCTTCTTTAGCATAGATACACAGAACACTGGGTGCACTACTGATAAATTAGGTGGCAGTGCAAGTTCATATGCAACCTCTCCAGCACGACTCAACACTTTGAATGGCCAATATACCTTGGACTTAGTTTGCCCCTCACGCCTTTGATATGCATAAGATCTTTGTCTATCTTGAACTGCTAGAAGCCTCTGCGTAATCAATTCACTTCTCCTCTAGGAATCCTGAAGTAACTCTGGGTCTACTATTAATGGATCACTGCCCTCTAGCTAACACGACAATAATCTGCATGGCCTGCCATACAATGCCTTGAAGGGTGCCACCCCTATGCTAGCCTAGTAGTTGTTGTTATATGCAAACTCTACCAAGGGAAGATGTTCCTCCCATGGTCCACCGAAGTCCATCACACACGATTGGAGCAAGTCCTCGAGGATCTAAATCGTCCTTTCAGATTGGCTGATGGTCTGTGGATGATAGGCTGTACCAAACTTGGTCTCCATCCCAAATTCTCGCTGGAAAGATCTCCAGAATGAAGAGGTAAATCTCGAGTCTTTATCTGATACACCCTATGACTTCTGTGGAGTCTGACAATTTGGTCCCGGTATGATCTAGACAATGTAGACACAGGATAAGTTATACAAATCAGTATAAAGTACACCGACTTTGTCAACTGATAACTCTGTAAAAGAGTTATTATTCTTTGCATTTTATATTGAGTTTTTGTCATGTTTCGAGTGATTTTTATTTCAATTTTATTAGTTTAAAATTTTATTAGATATTATTAATAATTCAAGCAATTATTGTAATTTTGGTGCAAAAGTGCTAATTAATGTTCTTATAGCAGGGTATAAGAGTTAGAAGACGATCCAGAATCAATTTGGGGCGAACTCGGGCCAAAAAGTGTGACTTGGAAACTTTAGCAAGTGCTCGAGCGCTGGAAGCATAGCGCTTGAGCACTGGCCTTTCTGTTAAGAAAGTGTTATGGACGAGAGATGAGTGCTCGAGCGCCTGGATTTTGAGCGCTCGAGCACTAGCAGCAGGAAAACTGATTTTTCTGATATTTCTGGAGATCCTAGTGGACCACACTTGTAATATTTGGGTGGATCTTTTGTAAACTTGATTAGGGTTTTAAAAAGAAGAGAACAACTCTGGACGGTGAAGTGACGGCACGAAAGACGAGAAGGAACGACGAAGAAGTTGGATCAGAAGAAGAAAACGCTTTCTTTAAAAGAGTTTTTCTTTATTTTGATTTACTTTCCTTTGTAATTAAATGATTTCTTTCATATCACCTATGAATTTCTTGAGTTTAATCACATATTCTTTGGAGTAAATTCTTTTCTAAGATTTTCAATGACACTTAGTGCATGAATTAATAAAGGTTAGTAATTTTTATTTATGTGATTGTGATGTTAGATCATGTATTATTTTCTTTTCTTAATGCTATCATTAGACTGGCCACCTATTGTTAGATCTAGAGATTTGATCTTATTTAGAGATAGAAAGACTAAATTTGTTATTTAATAAAGTAGTCTTTGTTCATATGTTTTAGGTGATTTACATATGAGATAGAGATATACTCATATATTTTAGGTAAATGTTATAAGCAGATTTAAAGTATCATTTTGCATACACAATTTCAGAAAGATATAGGAGTTGGGTGTGAGTAATAAGTTTATGGTGAATCGAGAGATGTCATAAATAATTAATTCGGGTGGTTAATGATCCAAATGTGCAATTCATAAATATAAATTATAACTTTAATCATATAGAGCACTAGGTGAAATTAAAAATCCTAGGTTTGTCATTCTGAAGTTAATATTTGATTTAAATATTATATTTTTTATTAGTTTAGCCTTAATCCATAATTTAATCAATCTTTGAATTTATTTCTATTTAAGTATAGTTAATTAAATTAGTTTTGATAATTGAGAATTTCTAATAATAATTCCTCGTGGGACGATACTTTCTTATCACTTTTATTACTTGATTTGGCACGTGCACTTGTGTTATAATTTACACATCAAGTTTTTGGCGCCATTGCCAGGGAATTAAACTAGAATCGGATTTTATCGAAATTAGTTTGATTGTTTGCTTAAATTGTTCTCATCTCTTCTTAAGTTTTAATTTTTTCATTTTATTATTAAATTAGGTATTGCATAGTGCATGCAAGGAGAAGGTACATAGGAGCTAGAGCCATCTAATCCAGAGATCGAGAGAACTTGTCGGCGACTACGTCAGGAATAATAATCTTCCACTAGTAGCCAATAATGATGACATAAACGCTTTGGAAGAGTTTGCTCTTCCTGTTTTGGATGGATTACATTCAAGTATTCTCAGGTCACCGATTGAGGCAAATAGCTTTGAGTTGAAACTAGTGATGTTCCAAATGCTGCAAATCGTGGGACAATTTGCAGGATTGGAGCATGAAGATATCCATACTCAACTGCTCAATTTTATTGTTATTTGTGATTCATTTAAAATGAATCAAGTGTCTGAGGAAGCTATCCGGCTTCGATTATTTCCATATTCTTTAGTTAAAAATGCAAGATTATGATTGAATTCACAGGCACCTAATTATATCGATGAATTAGCGAAAATATTTTTGTTTAAATACTTTCCACCATCTAAAATTGTCAATTTTCGTAATGATATTACTTCTTTTTGCAACTGGATAACAAATCGTTGTATGATGCATGGGAGATGTTCAAAGATTTATTGAGGAAGTATCCATACCAAACTAAATTCATTGTAGATGTTGCTGCTACTGGACCGCTCATGAGCATATCATATAGAGAAGCTAATGAATTATTGGAAAAGTTGGCATCTAACCATTATCAGATGGGGCAAGACAGAGCAATGAGGAAGAAGAGTGGAGATATTCTAGAAGTGGACACATTGACCGCTTTGTCTGCACATATGGTTGCTCTGTCAAAACAAATGCAAGCTTTATGGATGAATTTTAATGCGAATTCAGTGAACATGATAGCAACTAAGTGTGATTGGTGTGGTGAAGGACATCTTACTGAGCATTGTGTCAACAATCCTGAATCAGTAAATTTTTTTGGAGGCTATACAAGATAGCAAGACAACCCCTATTCCAATACTTACAATCCAGGATGGAGGAATCATCCGAACTTTGCATAGGAAGGCAACCAAGCCTCAATATTAGGTCCATGACAACAAGCTCCTCCAGATTTTCATCACAATAGAGTACAACCTCAAGAAAAAAACCAACTATGGAGGAAATGTTCATATAATTTATAAAAAGTCAGCAAGCTTCTATGATGAATTTGGAAACTCACATAGGTCAGATTGCTAGTGCATTGAATAATAGACCACAAGGTGGACTCCCTGGTGATACTCAAAATACTAGGGAAGAGGGTAAAGAATATAAAAGCATTACATTGAGAAGTGGTAAGGAATTGGAAAATCCTTACAATCAAAAGACACTAATTCTCATGGCTAACCCAAAGGCGGTTGAACGAAATGAAGAAAATAAAGATGAATTGGTAGAAGTTCTACCACATAAGGGTTTATTTGATCAATATAACCAGCTCTCAAGAGTTTCATATCCTCAGAGACTATAGAAAAGTAATCAAGACAACAAATTTCAGTAATTCTTGGAGGTGTTTAAGAAGCTTTCTATAAATATTCTATTTGCTGAAGCGCGAGAGAATATGTCGAGTTATGCTAAATTCATGAAGCAAATATTATCTAAGAAGAAAAAGTTGGAGGATTTTGAAACAATTGCCTTTAATAAAGAGTTTAGTGTTGTACTACAATGGAATCTTCCACCAAAGCTCAAAGACCTAGGGTGGTTTACTAGTCCTTGTGCTATAGGTCCGAATTTTTGTTGCCAATCATTATGTGATTTAAGTGTAAGCATTAATTTGATGCCTCTTTATATAAACAAAAAGTCGGGAGTTAAAAGGCAGTGTGATTAATCTGCAATTGGTTGACCGTTCCTACATTTTTCCAGAAGGGGAAATTAAAAATATACTTGTTAAGGTGGACAGATTTATATTTCCCGCCGATTTTTTGATTGTGGATATGGAGGAAGAGTCAAAAGTGCCCATTATAGTTGGTAGGCCTTTTCTTGCCACTGGGAGGATAATGATTGATGTAGCTGCTGGTGAATTAATAATGAGAGTGGATAATATGGAAGTAGTATTTAATGTTTTTAAGGCTATGCAATATCTGAAACCAGCATACAATTGTTTTTATGTTGATGCAATTCGTTCTCCATCATCAGCCATGTTTGAGGAAATGTATCACATTGACCCTTTAGCAGCCACAAAAGTTTCTGATGTTGATGATTTTGGTGATGAGGGGAAAGTGGACTATTTGTACCTGCTAAATTATACTTAAATATTCACTCAAGGTCAAGATAGATTTAAGCCTTTGAAGTTGCAACCTTCAATATCGACGATGATCAAGCCTTCCATTGAAATCCTACCGACTTGGGAGTTGAAACAACTTCCACTCATTTGAGGTGTGCATTTTTAGGCCCTTTCAACGTCCGACATGCATTTCCTTAGGGAGCTGTTAAAATTTGCAAGGAAGGTTTAGGTACAAGTTTTAAAGTTAATAGGCAAAGGCTTAAGCTTTATCTTGGAGGTAATGTTCTCGTACACCAAACCTTCATTACTGTCTCCCCATAATAGTTGGAATAGTCGGGCTAATGACTATAAATTTAGTGCTTCATGGGAGGTAACCCATGTTTTTGGTTTATTTTTCGTAAGATAGGTTATTTAGTTTTTTATTTGGGAGTTTTTAGTTTTATTTTGGTTTGTGTTTTATCCCTTCCACTTACTTTGTCTTAACAGAGAAGTCCTTTTGCTTTGTTGTTTTAAGTTTAATTTTTTTAGCATTGGGACAATGCATTGTTTAAGTTTTAAGGGGGGGGGGGTTACTTGATGTTAAAATTAATTAGGAGTTGTTAGTAGCATATTTTTTTAGGTTTCTTTCATTAGTGTTTTTAATTTCATATGACTCATCCAACTTATTAATTTGTTTGATGATAGAAGTGTTTCTTATTTTTCTTTGTTAGATAAAATAATATGAAGAGATTCTATGAGTATCTATATTGTGAGTTGGATTGTGAATGTTTTTTCCCCATATAATTTTTTTTGTAACTCCCAACCTTGACATTGATGATGCTTAGATGATGTTTATGCTATTGTTAATACAATTGAAGAAAGTGATATGGAATTCTAGTAAAAATTTTCTTAAGGCGAAATCATAGGTGTCTTCTCATGATAGAAGTGATGTAGGTGAGTTTGTTAACCAGGTCTTTCAAGCTATCCTTATTTATCCTTGTTTCAGCCAATTTTGAGCCATAAAGTTAACCTGTTCTGCTTGTTTTCCTATGACAATAACAGACTTATCCATTATTTCATTTTATTTATTCTTGTTTGTTAATTATCTTAACCTAAAACCTCAGTGATTGATTTTTTCCAAGGTTGGAATGAATTGATTACTAAATGAGAATGATATTTTTGGGTATGGAGTTTATTTGGATGAAAAGAAAAAAAAGAAAAAAATTTATGAAGTGTTGGAAAAAAAGAATGGAAAAAAGGGTATCTTGTGGTTATTCTATCAATTATGTGTGTTTTAGGAAGCAGAATGTGAATGATTGGATGACATTGTTGTTGACAAGGATTTAAATTAATTTGTTTCAAGCTTGGAAAGAGTCTTGAGCTAGGGTTTATTGTTTTTTATCTTGATATCAATTTTTAGCCTTTAGCCTAGCCCCATTATAACCTATAAAGTCCTATGGATCTTGATTGACAAGGTACTTATACTAGGGGAGAGAAAATTTACATTTGAACTTATGGAGAATTTGATTTAATTGTATTAGATGATGGTATAAGCTAATTCTAAACTGATTTGAGAGATAAGTTTTGGAATTTTATTTTCTTTTCGTATTGGGAAATATGTTTGCACCTTTATTTTGCAATTTGATATCTTGTGAATTTTAGAATGCTATTATTTGATTTCAAGGAATAATATTCGTGCACTAATGAGAAGTTATTAATTGATTTGTTGGATGGGTTGTGTGGAGTGGAGAAATGAGTCGAGTCTAGTTAAGGTTTTGCTTGGGACTAGCAAATATTTAAGTTTGGGGGTGTGATAACTCTCTAAAAGAGTTATTATTCTTTGCATTTTATATTGAGTTTTGTCATGTTTTGAGTGATTTTTATTTTAATTTTATTAGTTTAAAAGTTAATTAGATATTATTAATAATGCTAGCATTTATTGTAATTTTGGTGTAAAAAATGCTAATTAATGTTGTTCTAGCATGGTATAATAGTTAGAAGACTATCCAGAATCAATTCGGGGTGAAATCAGGCCAAAACGTGTGACTTGGAAACTATAACGAGTGCTCGAGAACTGGGATCATAGCGCTCGAGTGCTGACCTTTCTGTTAAGAAAGTATTATGGACGAGAGCTAAGCCCTCGAGCGCCCGGATTTTGAGCGCTCAAGCTTTGGCGGCAAGGAAATTGATTTTTCTGATATTTCTGGAGATTGTGGTGGACCCCACTTGTAATATTTGAGTGGATCCTTTATAAACTTGATTAGGGTTTTAAAAAAAGAGAACAACTCTGGACAGTAAAATGATGGCACGAAAGACAAGAAGGAACGACAAAGAAGTTAGATTAAAACAAGAAGACACTTTCTCCAAAAGAGTTTTTCTTTATTTTGATTTACTTTTCTTTGTAATTAAATGATGTATTTCTTATCACCTATGAATTTCTCGAGTTTAATCACATATTCTATGGAGTAAATTCTTTTCTAGGATTTTCAATGACACCTAGTGCATGGATTAATAAAGGTTACTAATTTTTATTTATGTGATTGTGATGTTGGATCGTTTATTATATTCTGCTCTTAATGCTATCATTAGACTGACCACCTATTGTTAGATCCATACAATTGATCTTGTTTAGAGATAGAAAGACTAAATTTGTCATTGAATAAAATAGTCTTTATTCATCTGTTTTAAGTGATTCACATATGAAATAAAGATATACTCATATGTCTTGGGTAACCGTTAAGGGTAGAATTTAAAGTATCATTTTGTATACACAATTTCACAGAGATATACGAGTTGGGTGCGAGTGATAAATTTATGGGGAATCGAGAGATGTCATAAATAATTAATCCAGGTGGTTAATGAACGTGCACTTGCATTATAATTTACATAAACCTATCGACGACAACCTATACTGTATCCATTTGTTGCCTGAAAAAGGGTAGATGTATGACAAAGTCGCTTTGGGTCACACAGATCAATTTTTCTTTTGAAAGTAACAATTTATTTCACTTAAAGAGCAGGATGCAAATGAATAACAACACTGGCAGTAGAGGTACATGGAGGAGTAAAAGAACCAAATATAAATTAATACAAATAAATTTTAACAAAATTTTCTACAGATAAATTCATTAGATCTAAAAACTTCAAATGAACAAGCTCAAGAGACATCCTTCTTCCATATAAGAAAGTAAAGAAGGATTAGCCACATCAATCCTTTAACACAAACGATCCCCTAAAAATGCCCCACAAAATTATGAAAGACCAAGGAAAGAAAACTTTTGACGTCGGCAGAAAGGGCGTCCATCGGACCCACGGGCCATGCCCGGCACATCCAATGAAATTGACGCTTGTATGTGGGCAAATGATAAATGTAATTTATAAACCGCGAGTGATGGGCTGTCAATTTATAGTTCCTGAATTTGATGAAAGAAAAGAATGTACAAGTTGATTCAAAAGCGATTCTTTCCACAATATACAAGTCAAGAAGAAGGTGAGAGCTATCAACTCAAAGGTGAAATTGTGCAAAAACTGCAAATTAAGAATGATGCAAATAGTTTGGCAATGTCCTCCCTCACTGATTTTATCCCGACTTTGGTTCCCTCTTCTAATCCCCCAAACTGCTTAAACTTGATTTCCATGCTTGGAAACAAATAATTTTTTACATGAACATGCTACTCCTTAAACAGAACATGAGATAGCAAAGACCTTCACAAGTCAATATATCACATCAAAAGGCATACACTTGACTTAAGAAATACATAGTGAAGAACAATATGTCGAGTCAAGCGACGCCATACATTTTAAGAATACATAGTGAAGTAACAGAAAATAACAGCGGGGATGCAAACATATCCCAAAATATATGGTGATATCATCATCCAGGTTACATTACAATTTACAGGATAAAGGTGGTCTTCCAGTTTTGTTACAATGGGAATATCTCACAGGAGATGAGCTTAAAATGCCCCTTATCTGTTTATTAAGGATTCAGAAGACCTCCATCTAAAATCACTCGTTGAATGCTCTTCATGCATCTGCTTCTTACAGTGACAGAGACACCGTATCTAGAGTCTATGATAAGGCCATCAATGGGATTCAAAATACTTACCCCAAAAGATAAACTAATCACTGAAGCTACCAAAACCACTCATGCCTTGAATCTACTGCTTTCACATCAGAAGGTATTAGAGGCATTGATCCATAAAGGGAAACAAAGTCATTCAGACATTTGTTTCTCCTTTTGTTATGCCCTTTCAAGCTGCTAATCCCGGAGGATCCAATCTCATATATCTTTCCTGTACATCACAAAACAATATCTGGTCAGACGAATAACAAAGAGTAGCACATTTGTCATATGCCCAAACTTTTTAAATAAACAGCTTGTTTCTGCTGACTGACTGCAAATGACTAATTCACAGATGTTCTGAGTAAATATTTTGAATTTCTACATGATTTTCTTGAACCAAAAATTCCAACACACTAAATGGAAGCAAAGCTGGTTCAAAAAGAAAACTAAAAATAATTAAAAATTGCAACATTCTAATATGTATACTTACTAGATGAAGGAATCCAAATATATTGTGAATGCCCACACTCATCAGTCATCAGTTGACTAAACATCCTATTCCAACTGAAGGGTTGGAAAGCATTTTTTATATCTAAAAAGAACTAACCTTTGACCCAGACTGGTGGAGCATTAGTCGCATTAGCAACAAGTAGAGACATAGCAATGTCCTCACAGTTCCTACAACACAAATAAATCCTCATTATTCATCTGCTGAGAAGTAAATGAAAATTTATTCTTCTTGTTCTTCTTCCACTGATACCCAAAGGGTGTCGGGGACCTAAATCCGAAATTAGGATCCATGTGATGACAATTAGAGAAGTTTTGGATGGCCAAATGTCCTTCCTGATGCCAACACTCTTGAAACGGCCTTGGGAAATGAAAATTTATCTCACATAATATTTCATCAAATGACAGTATTTGTTGTAAACATAAAACAGGTAAACTGAAGTCTTTAATTAAGCATTTTCTTCTTTTGACCAGATTTTAAGCACAGATTCTACAAAGTTCAATTGTGAAATATAATCACGATAAGAATCTTAAATTCACGAGGACACAATAGGTGTGCTGCTATATTTCTAAAACATAATTTTACATTATAAACTAACCTTTCCCTCGTTACATAATCATGAATAGAAGATGGCATATTGTATGTGTATAAATCCAAGTACTTCTTATGAAAAAAGGCTGCTTTTGACAGGACCATGCTATAAGTACCCATCCACCAGACTGACCACCAGCCACCATAATTATAATATATCACACCATCCTTCTGCAGTGATGAAAGAAGTAAGTGAAATGCAAGATAAAGCAATATACCTAAAGGAAGATTTTTAAACATTAAAATACAAGATAGTGACTTTCTGCAAGCATGAAAGTTCCAGGCAGAAGTAACTATTAGGCCGGCTTGAAAAAAATAGAATGAACCATGTAATAAAGAAAGGCAGGCCGGTTTATACGAAATAGATTGAAACATGTACCAACTGGCAAACAAACAGTAACTTTCAAGTTCCTATTCTTCAATAAATGCTAAATCTAATAAGAAGATCCACCAAAAAAATTAAATATAGTGGCACACCTCTTCATCAACCCAGTGCATACGAGGAACAAACCCAACCATTGTATCTGGCGCACTCTGCCATACACTGAAGGCAAAATCCATGGTAGGACAAGGGACAACTACATCATCGTCCACTGAAAATATAGCATCTGTTCTAAGGTCCTTAATAGGCTTGAATCTGTTGTTTAAATTATCTTCTTCATTAAGGTCAAACCTAAAATTAGGCTTATGGGCACTCTGAGACTTGGTGAGCACAATCTTCCGAAGATAATCCTTCAGATTATCTGATGGAGGGTCACACTCACTCCATACTACATGTATGGCATCAGTTCCACTACAAGATGCATAATGAGCAACAGTTTGCTTCAGAAGTGAGTTGCGCTTCCATGTATTAATAAGGACTGTATAGCCACCTCTACAAGTAAAACGAAGAGAATACAGTTATGTCATGGTGGAGTAACCAACAACAATTAAAAAATGCCAGATCCCACTCCAAGAACAAATTGGTACTTCCCACATACTATGAACTTGTTAAAATCTTTTGCAATAGGTAAATTTGTAAGAACCTTTGGAAATACAAAAGGAATGAAAAAAATAAGAGCAATTCACAATGTTGATGGGATTAAATATACATCCATATTCAGTTTAGTCCAAAGCAATTAGATGATTAATCATTATTTCAATAAAATCATTTAAATTATCCACTTATTGGGAAACCTAAAAAAAGATCACTATTATTTTATTTAAAAAAATGATTACGTATCTCTCCTCTTAATCAAATGCCCCAAACGGCAACATAGTATCCAATCAACAGAGAAAAATTTCTAGGTACTCTCTAGCAGGCATACAAGCTCCCTGCAAAGTTGACTCACTAGCATAAAAATAAAAAGGAAAATCTCAGACAAGGTAATAATTTGAACCCAACAAATAGAAACGTATGAAGATGCAGAAATCTTGATCATTTAATTGCCAAATAGCCAACTGAGAACTTCTGGTAAAGAAGAAAGCCAAGTATGAATTATGCACCAATAGCATTCACGATAGATCATTAAACTTAAATGTATTTCATTATAAAATAAATCCAAACATATCCCCAGTTCAATCCATGAATCTACAAATCAACTATTACAAATGAAGGCCGCTTAATTCAATAAATAAATACAGCTTTCAATCACACAAAATAAGTCAACTTTTGAATTCTGAATACCCCCACCTCCCCCATTTCCCCCAACATAAGCAACTATAAATCAACAGTTCACTATGTTTCACTTTACACTCCTTTCTACTCATCAACAAAAAAATAACAAAAAACAAAAAACGAATTAACTAAACAAAACCAAAATTGGCCATTAAAGTAAACAAATGACACTACCAATTTCAAAAGAAACAAAAAACAAATTAAAAATGCAATCTTTCCTTACCACTTCAATCGCTAATCAGGAAACTCACCTGGTAGGCGAAAAGACGGACGAAGGTGGGTGCGGATCCCACCCCATGAGCGACCGATCCTGCCCACGATGAGGAAGAAGGCGAAGACCCCGCAAGCGGCGAGGAGGATCCTCACCTTGGCGGCGGCGCCGATGACAGCTCGGAGGCGGCGTACGGAGGCGGCAGACCACCGGCCGTTGTAGGCGCCACGGGTGGCGGCCTTCTCCTTTGCCGGCGAGTAGGGGCCGCCGCTGTTCCCGCCGACGCCGCCGAGGGCCAGCACGGCGTCCCTGTTTCCCATCAAGGCCCCCATGGCCAACCTGATAACGAACGCCGCCGCCTCCGCCGCCGGAGAAGAACGTCAGTCACCGGGAAATATCAGAAGAGCGTGGCAACGACCATATTGTCGGGGGCGGATCTTTTGCACGCCGAGAACAAGAATCCGACACCGGAAAGATGTCGATTCGACGACATGGAATTACCTTTATACCCTTCCCTCCACTTGTTAACTCCACAACTCTGTTTTCTATTTTAAGCGCATCTCTTTGTCTTTCTTGGGTACATGACTAATTAATAATATCTATTAATAATATAAAATTAATTTTAAAAAAATATTAAAATATTATTTTAAATAAAAATAATGAATATTTATTTACTTATTACAAAAATACAATTGCATACAAATATTAAAATTATAAAAAATTTAATAATTAAATTAAATTTATTTTTTAAAAGATTTTTAATTCAAATAAAAATATACTTTTAGTTTTTGTTTAATAATAAATAATAATATATAAATAAACAAACTTGAAGCAAAAGTTATATCTTTACTACATAAAACACATACATTAATTCAACTTGACAACAACAAGTAAGGGTGCTAATTCGAATAGTTCGAAATTCGTTTGAACTCGAGTACTCTAATATGAGGCCAATGTGGTTTGAACCCACGACCTTATAGGTCATCAAGGTGAATACTTACCATCTCAACTATCTTGCTTCTTTGTTATTATATTACATATATATATATATATATATATAATAAGTAAAAATAAATAAATAAATAATATAAAGACTATATTATTATATTATTTTATCGTGTTCGAGTTCGAGTCGAGCTACGAGTCGAGTTCGAGTTATAACTGAGTCGAGTCGAGCTCGAACACGACCTTGCTCAAACTCGGCTCGTAAGATTCGAGTTCGAGTCGAGTTCGAGTTGAGCATTTAAATGTCGAGTTTCGAGTCGAGTAAAGCCGAACCGAACGCTAAATGCTTACGAACTGGCTCGCTCAATTAATAACCCCAACAGACAACATAGCATGCCCATTAAGAAACTCTATAATCCCTTTATTGTTAGAGCAAAACAAAATTGTCCCGTGGAGCCTTTGAGAAGCAAGTCGCATTGCTATAGAATTCTGCTATTCCCATCCCGAGCTCTAAGAGCTGCATGAAAACATGGGTTGGTGGTAATAGTTGACCAACAAACAACACCCCAACCCATGCTATTTATTGAGGGCTAAAAATTTCTATCCACTGATAATATAGTTAGGAAAAACTTGCTTGTATGTTGTCTTTTTAACCAATCTACCTACCGAGACAGTTTTGGAGCTGTCATATTCCTTGTAGAACCAATGGTTCCTTCAAGTACGGTAGAGTTATGGCATATTCCATTTATCAATTTTGTCAAATCGAACTTATTTATCCTCCCATAAATCAGGTCATTACAAGTTCTCCAAATAAAGTGCGAGTCTACTAGAAACATGATAAAATGCCCATAATCTCATAAAGCAATTGAGAAAGTTTTAATAGGTCAAGAGGAGTTGTGCTCGAATTCCACACAACGCGAAATAGAGTGCTCGTGCTGCTTTACTTTGATCTTCTTCTCAACAAAATATACATTTAGTTTCAACTAAGACTCCGTTCTTGTTTAGATTGTCCATTGTAGGTAAAGCATTGCGAACCAAGCGCCAACCAAACATGTGCAACGTAGGTGTAACACCAGATTTCTACCAAGATTTCCAAAATTTAGAATCAGCAGATGAAGCAGAATCATGAACGAGTGCTTTATACATTCTTCTAACGTCGAAACACTCGTATTTGACTGTTGTCTAAAGTATTTTATCAATTCGAACGGGGGTGGACAAGGTAAGGCAAGGTTTAGATTCACATCGCTCAGGTGAATGACTTGGCTAATTTTGGATGTGTTCCATTTCTATTTGTAAAGTAGAGATGAAACCTTTCAACTACGTAAGTCAGCATACCTAAGGTTAGGTCTTGGTGTACATTGAGGACATCTTAAGACCCACAGATCAATTGCCATTCTAATTTGATTACTATCCCCAACTGACCAAGCCACGTTATTAGTTAAACTATTTAACCCTTTAAAATACTTCGCCAAAATAAAGTTGGATTTCCACCATTCACCTGAACATGTTGCCAACTTCTATCTTTTTCTATATTTAGCTCGAATAACTCTTGATAGTAAGGAAGTAGTGTAATGTCCCAACCCGATTTATAAAAGAATCAGACCAGAGGCATTACCCGGTAAATTAGTTGGACAAATTTTCAAATTCATTTATAACGAATATTATCAAAAAATATCGCGGAAAATACGGCAAAACCCAATTAAACCACCATGTTCTTTATATTGTCCATGTGTATTGATGTTGAAAATCAGTGATCACTACTCCTAATGACAATGCATACAATAAAACAATATATTGAAAATCAAATAATTTAATAATGTAAAATCCATAGTCACTAATATTTTAGTGAAGCAAAGTATCTCCCAAAGCGACTCTAACTCCTTCGCAGGATATACCTATATATTTTTAAAATAAAAACATCATTAATAAATGTTAACGATCCTCACATAAATAAATGAGTTGCAAACAATTTAAATTAGACAAATCACATATGCTCCAAGCCATAACTAATTATAGTTCAAGGAGAGAGATTACCATAACCACAGTGAGATACTTTTATCGATATAGTAAATAATGATACCCTAATACAGTACAATACAAACAATACAATGGCACAGTATATTACAATTCAATATAGTAGTGCTGTACAAAATAATACAATAGTCTTTGAATATCATTAACAAGGATATAATAGTAACAGTAAATACTTGGACATCCATTCAATAGGTATAAAAGTAACAATGCCAATGTTGATAACAATGCAATAACAATAACAATATTAGTATTAATACCTGTAACACTAACTATCCGTAACATTAACAATGACAATGATAATAACAATCATGACCATAGTACTAGTAGCAATCTCAGTAATTTTATCAGTAACTTTTACAATAATGGTATTAATACAACAACATTAATAGTACCAATAGTAATAACACGACCGGTAACGATATTGATAGTGATAAGGATAATGACAGTGCCAACAGTACGATAATAATAACAGTAAAGCCATGGTAATGATATCAAAAATGAAGATAGTAACTATACAGTATCAATAACAACAATTGTAATTTTAACAGCTCAATAACACAATATCATATTTATTTAACCGTAAACAGAAGATGAGTCTTACGGACATGGTACTCTAGCTCCTAGCGATCAGCATCAGCAAGTGGCTCCATGAACCTAGTCAGATACCTAGACTCAGTCAAAGTCTATATAAGATGCAATGCATGTTGTGCATTGTACAATGTCCTTAACAATTATAATAGTAAAACAGTTAAAATAGTTTGAATAATCAGTTACCGGCCAATCATAGTCAAACATTCAATCAATTCAACAGTTAAATAGTCAATAGTTAAAACAATTAAAATAGTCAACTATCAGCCAACCAATCAAAGAGTTGAACAATCATCCAAATGGCCTTTGAAACTCTTTAACAATTCACAATCAATTAACTCAAACTATCAAAGCCAAAAATAATTATTTGGTCAAAACTCTAGACCTTAAAAACATGAGTCTAATAAATAATGAACAACTCAAAATACTCTAGAATAGTCTAAGTATTCAAAGATTAAGTTCTATAGCATGCACACTATACAGATTATTTATCAGTTATAAATAACTGATAAATAAATTATAAAATACATATTATATTTCATTACAATTTCAGTAAACACAGAAGATTTAGTAAATCATAAATACACTTAGAATAACTTTTGAACTTTTAATTATGCTCAATAGATAGTTAAAAGTTCATTGAAATTTTCAGAATTTAATTCAAGTACCCCTCACTCGAGTCAATGCATACATAGGAATTTCAATAATTAATTAATTAATACAGTAAAATATATTGTAAATACATAAACATGTTAATTCCATGCCATGCATGCATACAAGAATAAGAAATTATACCTAGAACCGCCCAAAAAAGGTTAGAGGCGGTGCATAAATGAGAAGAAATGGTCGAACCAACCCAAATTGGACCGAATCCAAGTCGGTTGGGTTGAACTAAGACGGTAAGGGGTAAATGGGTCTGGTTAGACTGTGACCGGAGTCCAGGTCCGGTCCAACGGTTGGACCTGGTAACCTGCTCGAGCGCAGACAGGGTGGCCGGAGAAGATATCGGCAGTGGCAACATGATGAATGGTGGTAAGGGTCAGAAACGATGGAGTCCACGATGATGAACAAATCAATGATAATGGCGACACCAATAGTGGTCGGAAGTGACAGGCAGCAGTCTATCGGCTGTAGCATTGCAGTCACGTCAATGGCTGGAACGACGGCAGGTCCTGGTGGCAGAGATTGATGATGGTGAATGAATGGCAAATGTGATGCAAACGGCAACTTTAGGCCCCAATTTCTGGCAAACAAGTTGGTGAGGCCGGTTAGAGTCTATAGCTAGTACGACAAGGAGTTGACTAACGGTGATGGCATGGCTGGTGGTGGTCAGCCAGAAGCATACCAAGGATTGGAAAATTCCCTCAAATCTTATGATTTGGGCCAAAGGAAAGCAATGCCGGTAGTAGGAGGGACAAAATAGTAATTTTACTATTTTGAGTTGTCCATTGCACGTGCAACACATGGTAGACTTGAAATGTGTGTGGACGGTTAGGTATACATATTATATACGATCATAACTCGTGAGTATTTAACGTTGGGTTCAGCTCGACTCAACTTAAAACTAAACCTCTAAATGCTCGAGCTCAAACTCGACTCGAACTCGAATCTTATGAGCCGAACTTGAGCAAGATCGTGCTCGACTCAACTCGACTCTGTTATAACTCAAACTCGACTCGTAGCTTGACTCGAACTCGACTCGATAAAATAATATAATAATATAGTCTTTATATTATATTATATTATATTTATTTATTTATTCATATATATATATATACATAAATAATATAATAAAAAGAAGTGAGATAGTTGACATGGTAAATATTCAAGTTGATGACCTCAAGGTTTTCATTTTTTTTAGTGAGGTACTTTTGACTTTTTATTGAGCCGGTTTCGAGCTTACGAATGAGCTTGGTTCGAGCTCGGGAAAATTCAACAGTTTAAGTATATTTGTAACACCCCAAATCCGGTTCATGCTTGTGAACCAAACCGGCATGTTACAGGCCCCGGTCACTTATGTGGATCCAATCTCGGCATCTTAAGATGAAGATACAACTCACAATGCATGGATGAATGCACAAACCTTAACATGGTACTACATGAATGACATGTAATTCAACGTATACACTAATACAATTACGATTAAATTCAATAAAAATTCTAAAATAAAACGGGTAGAGTCTCCCCTAAAAGTGCAATTAGGGTCTACCCTGTCAAAATAACATATACTAATATATATGCATATATTAACAATTTCAATCAGACATAATCTAATATAGTGTATACTCATTATGGAACTTGGGTTTCAACCCACCACACTTCCGCTGTGCGCTCTGATCACATTTCACCTCTTGTCATCATGTCTTAGCTTTTCATCACGTCATAACATCATCTCATTGCATTTAATCATATCCTATCATGTCTTAGCATTTCACATCATTCAAAATATAATAGCATCATAAATCGAATATTAACCACTCTACCGACTGACATGTGTGCAAGAGACAACAATGCTCCTCTGTCCAAGCTAGCTCATCCAACTCGTGATTATTACCTTCATATAGTATAAAAATACGTCAGTAACAAGTATTGCTGGTCCGGAAAATAAAATAACTATAACAAGTTGGCTATGAGAGCAAACTCTCAGATGAAAGAAAACATTATATACTCTACGTGAACACTCTAAAGGGCACTACTGAGGAGCCATTGGGCTGCAGACCCGGTAGCACCCTGAACTTACTGATCTGCTGCTGCTGATGCTGATCTCGGCATTTTCTTACTTCATTTCTTGGTCTCAAATCCTAAGCCCTCTCCTTACCTCCATATTTCTCTTGGCCTTGAGCACGAAGGCCGAGTACTCTCAGGCAGTCGCCTTTAGTACCCTTTGAACCACAAGTCTCGACATGCGCTATACTAAACAGTACCCGTAAACCTTCATGTTCTCCGGGTGTGAGGAACTCAAACGCGGAGTTGACAGGATCCCTCGGGAATGGAACAGTCCACTGGCACTAATCCAGAGCCCGCTTTGACTGTCACGACATCTACTCATGGTATGTGCAGTCGGTTTCTCCATTTCTCGTCTCACTGAAAACGTGAAAACTATATATATATATATATATATATATATATATATATATATGGTTGAGCAGTGATTTATATAATAGGCCCGAAGGCAACTTGTAGTAGATCTTGTTTTCAAAATCATCCTCGAGGGATCTCATCCTTGAGGGGTTATTAATCTAGAAATTTGTTGGACTAGATGACCCGAGTTAAGTGGGATTTGATAAAACGCCACTTAACCTGCCCTGCAAGCATTAAATCAAACATACAATAGAAGAGAGTAAAAACAGAGTCGAGTCCTAAACGGACCTGGCCTCCACTCCGATCAAAAAGGTCGCTAGGTGGTCGACGGTGTCGAGGCGACCACCCGATCGTGGTGGCGATGGTCGCCGGCGACACGATCAGCGACGGAAGTGTGACACAATGGCGTGGCTTCCTCGCATTGCGGGAGCCAAATGTTGGCTGGGCCTAGTTGGGGTGGCATGGAAACGCCATGGCCAGGCTAGGTGGCACCGATCTGCAGCAGGGTGGCGTCCACGGCCGCGGTGGCGACACTGCACAAGGGTGGCATTAGGCAAGGGTTTGGGGAAGGCGTTGGGAAGGAAGAAAAGGGTTGGTGGTAAACTTGTAAATATTACTTGGCTCGTCTCCTACTCGAGTCAAGAATAATAATTAAGTCGCTGTAAATTCTTTAAAAATTTCATAAAAATCGGGAAAAATCCCATAAAATCAAACAAACACCAAAACATCGTAATGATATGCTCTAGAACTATCAACCCACCCAAACTGCCCATAATGCGTCCTAACTCGGTAGACGGTCTAAAACTAATTCTACGATCCACTATATATAAAAATAAAAAAACATAAGTGGCATACTCTTATATATTCTGATAACTCATTTTGTTCTGCTATGTTCATGACGTTATCATCATATACTTGGGTATGCATGACCCTCATTGCTCATACACGCGACTGGCGTCGGCTCAGTACACGTGTTCTAAAACTGACTCGACTCAAAAATAACAGTCGAACGGACCGGTTCTGAATATGAAACCCTGACTCGAATCGTGGGTTTTACAATATTCGAGCTTGAGTCGAGTTTCAAACTATTTGAGCTGAGTTCGAATACAAGTTGAGCTCGGCTCGCTCGCTCGTTTAGCACCCCTAATCATAACCAGACGAGAAATCAAAATTACAATTGTGAGAAAGTCATCCAAACACACTTTTGTCCATAAATCACAATAAACAATGAATAATTAGACGACTCAACACAGTCATGTCGATTAGTATGCACATTATTAAGTACTCTAATTTTTTGAAAAATTACATACCTTTGTCTATGATAACAGACAAATTGGTCAGCTTAGGACAACAAATAGTTCATAAACAGCCAATATACATATTAATCCTAATAATCAATCAACGATAATATTCAGTTAATAAATCAGCCTAATATGGATCAGATGAAATCGAACTTAACCTGCTTGAGTTAATAGGGTAAAATCCGGGGTGAGGTTCAGATTTTACAAGTAGGATGCGCATAATACGTCTAATTTTGAGAGTAAAGACAAATTCATGTTTCGGAAGTCTCTTATCTCTACGCCACCCTATTATGCGATCGAAAAATCTCTGCCCATTTAATGTACTGATAGAATTTGCTATTAGCTTTCTCCCATCAAAACTTTGCTCAAAGAAAATTAATCTTGCTGAAGACAACATTTGGAGATGACGAAACAACTCATTAGATGATTGTCCATCATATTAGTAGCAGCTGAATAATGCATCATCAACCAACATTAGATAAAACTTTTGTATTCCATGAGCATAATCTTGATTTAATCCTTGAGCTGGGAGGTGACAACCACTTTATCTTATTTCTCCCCTAGAAGAGTGGCATACCAAGATAAGTCAATCCTTCACGCATAAAACTCAAACCTTTTTAAGCAATCTTTTGAACCTCGGATGAAGGGAAGGACTAGCCATGTAACATGATTTAGCAAAATTGACTTTCTGACCTAAAAGTCTTTCATTGGATTAACTAATCGGCTTAAACCATTCAACCTTTTGGCTTGCATTGAGAGTAACTCGTAAATATTCCTCCACAAAAAAGGATTGGATTAAGTTCATGATATCATTACCAATGTTACTCCAAGATTTTTTTGTAGAACCCAATATTTATACCATCTGGTCCAGGAACTTTCTAACTATTTAAATTTAGAACTATTTTTTGTATCTCCTCATGTGAAGGAATTGCAGTTATTAGATAATTATCTTCAGCAGTAACAACACGTGGAAATAAAGAAGCAATGACTTCTTTGATATCTTCTCCATCTGAAGTCATATCTTGTCTATGGCTAAGAAAATTTTTTCCAATTTCTCTTGGATCCTACATCAAGTGGCCTTGGTCATCCTCAAGAGCTTGGATTTTGATTTTCTGTTTATTTCTCGACCTTTTGATGGAAAAATTTTGTATTTTTATCCTCGAGCCTAATATTATGATCATGGGCCTTTTGCTTCCAAAACTTTTCTTGCTTCAAAAGGAGATCTTCAAGTAAAATGCAATTGACAGTTTGAATTGAACTATTTCCATTGTCATTACTTCAAATATCATCCCCCACTTGGCTTTGAACTTTAATTCTTCGATAGAGATCACCAAATTTCTCATGATGCCATTTGCTGAGAGCTCTTCTTACTGTAGATAATCTTAGCATAAAAATCAGTATCTATAGACTGACAAGAACTCTTCTTCTTAAGCCCAATAATTTTTAATCATGAACGTTCTTCCTTTCGTGGGTTTCCTCTTTGGTTAAGCATGTAATAGAATAAGGATGTGATATGAGAGACATGGTTTGAGGGGATATAACCTAACATCCAGGAACGGCTTAATCCAATGAACATTTGCACAAGCTCGATCAAGGCTAGAAACAATTCTATAGAGTTTTGCTTGTTTGTATTGGATTGTCCCTCCTCCATAAATATATAAAATTGCAACCCTATTTTTGACAAAAACCAAGATTTTGTACATTTGGTTAGTTGAAAGGAATAATAAAAACGTCTTACGCTTTTCTTCTTTAGTTTTTTGAGAATTTTGGTTTTTGGAGAAAAAGGCTAGAGAGGAAAAAAAATTGTGTGGATTGAAGAAATGTGAATGTTTTGTTGAGATTCGCTTGCAATCATTAATGGTAACATCACTAAGTTCTTAATTTATAATTTTCTATTTTCTTTCTTTGTAGTTAATACTAATTTTGTAGAAAGTACATTAAATTGATATTTGGGAGTTTGTTCTCCTATGGATCTTTTCTATATCAAAGTTGTAATATAGTGAATTTGATCTGGCCGTTTGCCCCGTTGTTTTTTTCCCAAATTTAGGGTTTTCCATGTAAAATTGGTTTGTCTTTTGGGTTTGTGGTGTGTCTTTATCTTGTTTGTTATTCTCATCCTTTTCAGTTGAAATGAGGATTTTATTTGGTTAATCCCAACAAATGGTATTAGAGTCAGGTTATTTGGTTAGAAAATTTTGGTTGTTGGTATTTTCTACCCATTAGGTGTTTAACGAAATTTCTAAGAGCCTAGTTGGTGTATTTATGATTTATATTTCAACAAGATGGCTGATGAGAAATATATTAAAATGATATCTTTTAAAGGGCTGAGTAACTAGCACTATTGAAAAAGAAACGATGATTGATCATCTATATTCCAAAGATTTGTATGAATCTATCACTAGTCAGAAACAGGCAGAGGTGACTAATAAAGACTAGAATAAGTTGGATAGGAAGGTTATGGCTTATTTGAGATAATGGTAGATGAAGTTGTGTATCATCATGTTTTTGAATCAACATCTTCAAAAGCTATATGGGATAAACTCAAAGAAGTTTATGAGATGCATATTGTTCCCTTTTGATAAAAAAAATTAGTGAATTTGAGGTATAAGGATGGAAGTGACATAAGTCAGCATCTCAATAAGATGAAGAGTATTATTACTCAACTTTCCAGGATGAAGATAACTTTAGATGAGGAATGATAAACAATCCTTCTCCTCAATACATTGCAAAAGAAATAGGAAACATTGGTTATCTCTTTGACCAATGTTGCTCCGAATGGAAAACTCACAATAGACATAGTAACAAGCAGTTTATTGAATGAGGTGAGAAGAAAAACTCTACCAACTTCAGGGTCTCATGCATTAGTGTTAGAAGAGGCAAGAGGTAAATTGAGAAATAGAGACACAAATAGAAGGGACAAGAGTCAAAGAAGTTCTAAATTCAAGAAGAACTTGAAGTATTGTTATTGTGATAATACAGGTCATTTTGTAATGACCCGCCATTTTTCACAATGTTGTGGGCCTAGCTAGCTAGGCGTTACTCGAAATTATACCAAACCAACCTTGTAACGACCAGCCCTAACCGGTCCGGGTGTTATTTATATGTTACATGATTTCTATTAAAACCATAAGTATGACTTATTCAAAGTAAATTATGGTTAGTCAAGACATAATAATAATAGTTCCATAGTCTTGGATCGTTTCCCAAAGCCACATGTATAACACAAGAAAATAAAAAGAAGTCCAATTTATTATCCATTCTCCTACCCTGAGTTCGTAAAAGAACCACCAAGCATACTTTCATTCTTCCTTAAGTTAGCTGAAATCAAACAATCTTGATTAGCCTACATACCCATGTCGGGATCAAGCTCAATGTAGTTCTATAGGCTCTCAGGTCAATCTGAGATTACAAGTTTGTCTCCCAGTTCATTCTGAGATTAGGTGGTCTCCCAGGTCATTCTGAGATTAGTCATTATTGGCTGTTAGGCCCATTTTGACATGTCCATTATTGGCTATCAGGTCCATTCTTACATATCTATTTTTGGCTGTCAGGTCCATTCTGATATGTCCATTATTAACTGTTAGGTCCATTCTAACATGTCCATTATTGTCTGTCAAGTCCATTCTGATATATCCATTATTGGTTGTCAGGTCTATTTTGATATATCCATTATTAGTTGTCAGGTCAATTCTGACATATCCATTATTAGCTGTCAGGTCCATTCTGACATATCCATTAACAAAACAACTAGGCAATTCAAAGACACCCAACAATTCTTGCCAATCGAAGGATGAAGCAAACCAGCACACCCACAACAAAACAAACACCCGAGCCCAAAGACTCACAACAGTTCATACCAAGCAGTCGACAAGAACCCCATGCATGAGACGCTAGGGATCTAGCAACTTAACAGGTCTCCAACAAACCTTGCATGCAAGAATCCTAATAGAAACAAATAAGATGAGGGACGAAATACTCACGCAGAAATGGGGAGGTTGCCTGGGATGGAGAGGAGGCAAGAAGAATTTGACGGCTAGGAAAAAGTTTTTTTCCCCCTCAACGATCCCCTCCTCCTGTATATATATACACTTCAACCATTCCCTTCATTAAATACTCATACCCCATCATCCATAGGTATTTCCTAGGTTCAACGAGCCCCTTCATTAAATTCTCACACCCCATCATCCATTCATGAATAAGTATTTTCTAGGTGACCTTAAGTCGAACCATGACCGGTCGACATGATAACCAACCATATTAGTTCATCGATATTTATTTCATAATATTTAGGTTCGAGATTTATAATAAAAATCATGGTTTTTACACATTTCAAGAAGGATTGTTGAAAGTTCAAGAAAGACTTGAAAAATAAGGACAATAAGGATCAAGGAGAAATGAATACTAATGTTGCCATGATGACATGGTGATTTTTTCTAACGGTAGGAATGATTGTTTGACTATTGATTGTGATGCTAGTTGGGTAGTTGACTCAAGAGTATTGTTCCATGCAACTCTAAGCAAAAATTTCTTAACTACCTATGAACCTTTGTATTTGTGTATAGTGAAAATGAGAAATAGTGATACTTCCAAAATCGCAGGACTTAGAGATGTACGTATAGTAACAAACATGGGTTACAAATTGGTGCTTAAAAATATTAGACATATTCTAGATTTGAGGATGAGTTTATTGTCAACCAGAGTGCTTGATGATAAAGGATTTGGTTCACAATTTGCACAATGTGTGTGGAAACTTATGAAATGTTCTCTTGTTGTTGCTAAAGGGAAAAAGTGTTGTAGTTTGTACAAGATTTAGTCGAGTCTAGTTCAAGGGGAGGTTAATATCTCCTCACTTGATTACACTGCTGATTTGTAGCACCATTGATTAGGACACATGAATGAGAAGGGACTAGAGACGTTAAAGAAGCTAAATCTACTTTCCAAGGTTAAGGCATCACAATTAGTCCTTATAACCATTCTTTAGTGGGGAAACAACATAGGACATATTTTATAAGCACAAGTACAAGGAAGTCATAAGTTCTTGAGTTGGTACACATTGATGTATGTGGCTAATAAAGGTAAAATCTCTTGACGGTTCTATTTATTTTATCACTTTGATTAATGATACTTCTAGGAAGGTATGAGCTTATGGCATGAAAAATAAAAGTGATGTTTTTGGCATCTTTAAGAATTTTCATGTATTGGTTGAAAGAGAAACCAGTAAGCTCTTAAAATGCCTTAGAAGTAATAATGTTGGTGAATATTATTTTGTTGAGTTTGATGAATATTGTAGCAAGCATGGGATTAGGGATAAGAAGATGATTCCTTATACTCTTCAACATAATGGAATGACTGAAGAATGAACATGACCATCTCTGAGAGGATTAAAAATATGTTGTCTTCCGCTAAGTTGCCTAAAAGCTTATGGGGTGAGGCCATGAGCACAACTTGTTATTTGATCAACATATCTCGTACATATATTCCGGATAATGACATACCAGAAAGGGTTTGAAGTGACAAAAAGGGTTAGTTATTCTCATTTGAGAGTCTTTGGTTGTAAAGCCTTTGCACATATGCCCAAAGAGCAAAGAACTAAGCTTGACTCTAGAGCCTTAGAATGTATTTTTCTGGGATATGGCGATGATAAGTTTGGATACAAATTTTAGGATCCCTACAAATAGAAAACTAATTTAAAGGAGAGATGTAGTTTTCAGAGAGGATCAAACAATTGAGAACTTTGGAAGGAAGAAGCTCCTCAAATAAAATCTCAGGAAAGCTTTGAAAGGATAAAAGAACCTTCAACCTCAACTCGAAATGAAGAGGCGGCTCAGGATGACACAATTATTCCCCCACCTAGTGATGATGAAGGTGAGGATGTAGTGTCTGATGATATTTTTAATGAGTTTGTTAATGATGTTGAACAGGAATAGGTAGATTCTGATTAATGGCAGCTTACTAATGTGAGGAGATTAGCTCGTGAATCAGTTCCATCAACAAGATATCCATCATCAGAATATGTGACAATCACTAAATGTGGAGAACTAGAAAATTTCAGTGAGGTTAAAGCTCATGTAAAAAAGAAAAAGTAGTTGAAGGCAATGCAAGATGAGATGAAATCCTTGCATGAGAATCACACCTACGAGTTGGTAGATCTTCCTAAGGGGAAAAGAGTATTAAAGAACAAATGGGTCTATCTAATCAAATACAAAGCAAATAACACACAACCAAGGTACAAGGCAAGGTTGGTTGTGAAGGGCTTTAGACAGAAAAAAGGTATTGATTTCGATAAAAATTTTCTCCTATTGTTAAATATTGTCTATTAGAATTGTTCTGGTTTTGGTTGCATGTTTGGATTTGGAAGTTGAACAGTTAGATGTGAAGACGACCTTTCTTCATGGTGATCTTGAGGAGACCATATACATGGAGCAACCAGAGGGTTTTAAAGTCGGAGGAAATGAATATATGGTGTGGAGACGAAAGAAGAGTTTATATGGTTTGAAGCAAACACATAGACAGTGGTACAAAAAGTTTAATTCTTTTATGGAAAAGAATGGATACAATAAGTCTATTTCTGATCACTGTGTGTTTATCAAGAGGTTTGATGATGGTGACGTTATTATTCTGTTGCTTTATGTGGATGACATGTTGATTGTAGGACATGATGGAGCCAAGATTGTAAGTTTAAAAAGAACTTGAATAAATCTTTTGCAATGAAGGATTTCGGATCGGCAAAGTAAATCTTGGGGATGCCCATTCAGTGTGATAGAGGAGCTAGAAAGCTTTGGGTGTCACAAGAAAAGTACATAGAAAAGGTGCTTGAAAAATTCAACATGAAAGATATAAAGCCAGTTAGAGTTCCACTTGGGGGTCACTTTAAGTTAAAAAAGTGACTTAAATTGAAGAAAAGTGACTTAAGTTAAACAGAGATGAAGGAAATGACAAATGTTCCTTATGCTTCTGCGGTTGGTAGTTTGATATATGCAATGAGTTGTACAAGGCCTAATATAGTATATGCAGTTGGAACAGTTAGCACATATTTAGTAAATTTGAGTAAAAAACATTGACAAATAGTTAAATTGATAATGAAGTACTTGAGAGGTACATCAAAAATGTATTTGTGTTTTGAAAGTAATAAACATTTGTTGGTTGGCTATTCTGATGCAGATATGGAAGGTTACTTAGAGACAAGAAAGTCAACATATGGGTTTGTTGTTAATTTTGCTAATGAGGCTGTGTCTTGGCAGCTTAGGATGGAAAAGTGTATTGCATTATCTACAACTGAAGCCGAATTATTACTATTATAAAAGCTTGCAAGGAGATGCTATGGACGAAGAGATTTTTGAATGAAATTAGTGTTAAACAGGAAAGATACATTGTATACTGTGTAGACAGAGTGCAACTACACATGTACAAAAATTCAAGTTTTCATTCAAGGAGTAAACATAATGATATGAGATATCACTGGCTAAAAAATGCGTTGGAAAATAATCTCTTAAGCTAACAAAAATTTATATTGCAAGGAATGTTTTAGACATGTTAATTAAAGTTGTGTCAAAGGAGAAATATGTTTACTACAGGAATGGAGCTGGTGTGGATGGAGCTTCCCATACTGGCTAAAGGTATTTTAAGGTGTCGGGAAGGGGAAGTTTATTGGGTTGCCCCTCTTTTATAAATACATGAAATTATAACCTTATTTTGGAAAACACTAAGATTTTGTTAATTTAGTTAGTTGACCGGAATAAAAGCAACGTTCGACGCTATTCTATTTTGGTTTTTAAAAATTTTGGTTTTTGGAGAAAAAAGGGTTAGATATGAGAAAAAAAATTGTGTGGATTGAAGAAATATGAATATTTTGTTGAAATTCGTTTACAATCATCAATAATAACCTCCCCAAGTTCTTAATTTGTACTTTTTTATTTACTTTCTTTGTGGTTAATATCAATTTTATAGAAAGTACAATATATTAATATTGGGGAGTTTGTTTTCTCGTGAATTTTTTCTGTATTAAAGTTATGAGATAGTGAATTTGATTTGTGGTTTTTACTCCAAATTTAGAGTTTTCTACGTTAAATTAGTCTATCTTTTGGGTTTGTGGTGTGTCTACATCTTATTTAGTATTATGATTCTTTTCAGTTGAAATGTGAATTTTGTTTGGCTAATCCCAATAGTTTGTTTGTCCACATAATTAATTGCTCTCCAACAAATCTTGATTTAAAAGCTTGCAATGGAAATAATCAGTAATAACACGGTTCAAAGTACAAGTTAACAGGTCCAAGTTATTTATTAAAAAATAATTAATCAAATAAAAAATATATATTTTATTTTTACTAATAAATGAGATATTAATTGAATAAGTATTAAATGTAAGATTAAATTAAAATTATCATAGAATCATTCTACATACCACGTTGCTTCTACGAGATCTACATCTCTTATTACAAGCCATGAAAAATAAGGATAAGCGTGGACGACCTAACTCAAATCTGTTATAAATCTTATCTTTTTAGAAACCTTTGGCTCACCATAACTATAAGTGACTACAGCTGCAATGGTATTTTTGGAAATATGAAGAGTACGACAAAGACAGAGCCAGTCCATGTAAAAAAAACCGAATATAGGCCAGCGCGTGGAACATCAATTTCTTGTCTGGTAAAGCATAATGCCCAACTTTGGCGTTCTTAGCCTGCTGAATCATTTGATTTAATTCTGAAGCACGCTCATGACGGCCAGCTCTGCCGCAGTTCCGCGATATAAACCGCAATTTCGCTAATAAGAGTTCCAAAAAAATAAACTGTAGTCAATAGCAATAAAGCCAAGAGAGGAAGGGTATCCCTCATCGGATGGCAAACATTAAAAAGGGTCACCAACAACCGTGTCAAACACAACAACAACAATAAAAAATAAAAAGAAAAAACTAACCTACCTAGCTCAATCAAACCATACTACCCCCAAAACCAAGTCCAGCAAGAAAACAGAGAAGAAACCCATCCATTTGCTCCGGTGAGAGCTTGGACCGCTTTTAATTTTACTCTTGGGCACAGCCCCTTCCCGAGCCTTTTTTTTTGTGACAAAATTTGTCACCGAATTGTCACCGATAATCAGTGACAAAATAATGTCACCAAATAATCAATAAAATTTTGGTGTTATTTCTTTTAAAAAAAATCACTGAATAGCCACCGAAAATTTTGGTAACAATTGAATTAATCACCTAATAGTCACTGTTTTTCGGTGGCTAAATTGTCGACACAAAAAATTAGACACCGAAAAATTAGTATTTTCTCTTTTTTAAAAAATTAGTTAACGAATAGCTTCCAAAAATTTCAGTGACAATTTAATTAATCACTGAATAACCACTGTTTTTCAATGGCTAAATTAACAACACCAAAAAAATAACCATCGAAAAAGTGGTGTCATGTTTCTTTCAAATTAATCACCTAATATTTTGGTGACAATTTAAAATTAATTATCGAATAGCCACTATTTTTCGGTGGCTAAATTCAATTTTTTTATAAAACAATTAGTAGGTAGGCACGTGCCCGCACCCTTTGGCGTGCGCGTGCGAGCATGCGGCCACTTCGTGGCCGTGTTGAACACCCGACCTTGTGGCCGCGTTACCACTCCCCTGACCCAATGCCACCGCCCTCTCATGCAGCCCAACGCCACTGCCGCGGGCTTGGCCATACACGACGTGCCACCGCGGCTGACCGCAGCTGCCGTGAGCTGCTCACGTGCTGCACTTGGTGCACATAGACCTACGGGTGCCCACGAGGTAATGCCACCATTTGCACAAAGCATGGTGTGCTGATTTTTAAATTTTTTAAAATTTATCACCGTCATTGAAAATTTTGGTGTCATAATTAATTTGCCATCGAATAGACATCAAAATTCGGTGACAAATTTTAGCCACCAATTTTTGTGATATTTCATCCCTATTTTGTCGTGAAATTTGGTGGCAATTTGTCACCGAAAATTTTGGTGATAATTTATTACCATTTTGCCACTAAATTAATTGGCTACTTAGGCTTCTGTCACCGAAACTGTTAGTAACAAATTTTAGTGACCGAGACCCTTTTGTCACCAAAAGTGGACTTTTATCATCGAAATTTTCAGGAGGGCATTTTCCCACTAGTGATTACTCTTCCCAATTTTACAATAACTAGGTAGGGCCTGTGCAAAGCTCGGGCTGTTGATGAACAATATTATTAATATGATTGAAACGTAAATCACTAAGATTTTAGGAAAACACTAAGATTTTGTAGATTTAGTTAGTTGACCGGAATAAAAGCAACGTCCGACACTATTCTTTTTTGGTTTTTAAAAATTTTGGTTTTTGGAAAAAAAAGGGTTAGAGATGAGATAAAAAAATTATGTGGATTGAAGAAATATAAATATTTTGTTGAGATTCGTTTACAATCATCAGTAGTAACCTCCCCAAGTTCTTAATTTGTACTATTTTATTTACTTTCTTTGTGGTTAATATCAATTTTATAGAAAGCACAGTATATTGATATTAGAGAATTTGTTCTCTTGTGATTCTTTTCTGTTTCAAAGTTATAAGATAGTGAATTTGATCTATGGTTTTTTCTCCAAATTTAGAGTTTTCCACGTAAAATTAGTCTGTCTTTTGAGTTTGTAGTGTGTCTACATCTTATTTAGTATTATGATTCTTTTCCGTTGAAATGAGAATTTTGTTTGGCTAATCCCAATAGTTTGTTTGTCCACATAATTAATTGTTCTCCAACAAATCTTGATTTAAAAGCTTGCAATGGAAATAATCAGTAATAACTCAGTTCAAAATACAAGTTAACGGGCCTAAGTTATTTATTAAAACATGATTAATCAAATTAAAAATATAAATTTTATTTTTATTAATAAATGAGATATTAATTAAGTAAATATTAAATGTGAGATTAAATTAAAATTATCACAAAATCATTCTACATACCACGTTGCTTCTAAGAGATCTACATCTCTTATTACACGCCATGAAAAATTAGGATAAGCGTGGACGACCTTACTCAAATCTGTTATAAATCTTATCTTTTTGGAAACCTTTGGCTCACCATAACTATAAGTGACTACAACTGCAATGGTATTTTTGGAAATATGAAGAGTACGACAAAGACAGAGCCAGTCCATGTAAAAAACCGAATATAGGCCAGCACGTGGAACATCAATTTCTTGTCTGGTAAAGCATAATGCCCAACTTTGGCGTTCTTAGTCTGCTGAATAATTTGATTTAATTCGGAAGCACGCTCATGACGGCCAGCTCTGCCGCAGTTCCGCGATATAAACCGCAATTTCGCTAATAAGAGTTCCAAAAACATAAACTGTAGTCAAGAGCAATAAAGCCAAGAGATGAAGGGTATCCCTCATCTGATGGCAAACATTAAAAAGGGTCACCAACAACCGTATCAAACACAACAACAACAATAAAAAAACAAAAAGAAAAAAAAGAAAAAAACTAACCTACCTAGCTCAATCAAACCACACTACCCCCAAACCCAAGTCCAGCAAGAAAACAGAGAAGAAACCCATCCATTTGCTCCGGTGAGAGCTTGGACCGCTTTTAATTTTACTCTTGGGCACAGCCGATTCCCTAGCCTTTTTTTTTTTTTGTGACAAAATTTGTCACCGAATTGTAACCGATAATCAGTGACAAAATAATGTCACCAAATAATCAATAAAATTTTGGTGTTATTTCTTTTAAAAAAAATCACTGAATAGCCACCGAAAATTTTGGTAACAATTGAATTAATCACCTAATAGTCACTGTTTTTCGGTGGCTAAATTGTCGACACAAAAAATTAGACACCGAAAAATTAGTATTTTCTCTTTTTTAAAAAATTAGTTAACGAATAGCTTCCAAAAATTTCAGTGACAATTTAATTAATCACTGAATAACTACTGTTTTTCAATGGCTAAATTAACAACACCAAAAAAATAACCATCGAAAAAGTGGTGTCATGTTTCTTTCAAATTAATCACCTAATATTTTGGTGACAATTTAAAATTAATTACTGGCTAAATTCAATTTTTTTATAAAACAATTAGCAGGTAGGCACATGCCCACACCCTATGGCCTGCGTGTGCGTGCATGCGGCCACTTAGTGGCCGCATTGAACACCCGACCTTGTGGCCGCGTTACCACTCCCCGACCCAATGCCACCACCCTCTCATGCAGCCCAACGCTACTGCCGTGGGCTTGGCCATACACGATGTGCCACCGTGGCCGACCGCAGCTGCCGTGAGTTGCTCACATGCTGCACTTGGTGCACATGGACCTACGGGTGCCCACGAGGTAATACCACCATTTGCACGAAGCATGGTGTGCTGATTTTTTAAATTTTTTTAAATTTATCACTGAACTATCATTGAAAATTTTGGTGTCAAAATTAATTTGCTATCGAATAGACATCGAAATTCAGTGACAAATTTTAGCCACCAATTTTTGTGATATTTCATCACTATTTTGTCGTGAAATTTGGTGACAATTTGGTGGCAATTTGTCACTGAAAATTTTAGTAATAATTTATTACCATTTTGCCACTAAATTAATTAGCTACTTAGGCTTCTGTCACCGAAACTATTAGTAACAAATTTTAGTGACCGAGACCCTTTTGTCACCAAAAGTGGACTTTTGTCATCGAAATTTTCGGAAGGGCATTTTCCCATAGTGATTACTCTTCCCAATTTTACAATAACTAGGTAGGGCCTGTGCAAAGCTCGGGCTGTTGATGAACAATATTATTAATATGATTGAAACGTAAATCATACAATTTATGCTACATGTTATGGTGAAGCATCAGTTTGTGAAATTAAAATTAAACATGTGTTAGTCAAATATGGTTGAAATTAGTTGTTTATCAAATGAAATGTCAGACGTGAATATGAGATTCATTATGTTTGGTTAAATGGTTAAAATAAGAGAACAATGGTAATCGTCTTTGATCAAAAAATATGCAAACACCTATATGTTTGATTCTTATATTTATGATTGTTGGTCTCCTATCAATTCAGAAAATAAGAATTTTAATATTAATTGATAACAATAATAAAAGATATAAACAGGATATAAAACACTAAATAGTCATTTCAATTAAAACGAAGCAACTTATTCCACCAGAATAATGTCAGCATACATGCCATATAAAATCAAATATTTAATAAGAATCTCCTAATACAAGTAAACACAGAATTTTAAAAAGATCAAATATGTCAAGTTCTCCGAATGCTGTACATGGCAAAAATGTCGACCTATAGCCGAATCAACGGATTACCGAAACTTCATGCATCTCCTCCATCAGAGCGGGAATTTCTACTTAAAAATCAAAAGTGTATGTTTGTTTATGGGTGTTCAGAATCATGTACCGTTTGTATCTTCCGAGAAAGCTTTAAAGGACAACATCATAGAAATTCCCAGTAGGCTCTTCAATCAGTTGTGGCTCACCAGTCACCACCAATATCGTATTTCTGTCTGTTTACACAACCCTTCCTGTCATGTTGCTGCCCGGCCTGATAGTCGCCCACCTACGCCAACCACGCAATTTACAACTTCAAAGTTCCGTATTATATTGTATTTATCTTGTTGACAAAATGGAGATTAGTATCTTTCCCAGCATGGTCATTATCGGTCAGCATCGTTGAGAAGATGGTCCATCTCTGCCAAAGAGATATGAGGAGTGCTATCGCTAGTGTCGGAATCAAGACCTGCAAGAAATTGGTCGAATTTTAACTCCAATACATGGTCAATTGTACGAAATGACTGTCAAAATGTTAATGCATCATAAGTTCATCATTGCAAAATACATAAAAATAATTAATCATAATCAAATTAAAATAAAACCAATATCCTACATGCCTAACCTCATCTCGCCAAAAACAATGCTGGTGTTTCATTGTATCATTGAGCATGAAATGACATTGAAGCATCATTGAAAACAGGTTCCCACTGCAATAGTTGCTGAACTCAAACGGGAAGATCATGTGTCCTTGCACTTGTATCCTTTATGGTCAACTGCTCTAAACACATCAAGATCAGATTAAAAAATTATCAAATTAAATATTCCGATAATCAAGATGATTTCTGAGGACTACAATAAACGAATGAGGGGGTATTTACACACAAGAATTATCATTGTGCCTTCAAACTATTTTGCTACTATTTGAACTACAAAGTAGAACAGACTTGGTGATTCAAAATGTAATTTTCCTTTTGAAAAAAATTTAGCTCTTCCGGGAGTGACGCCGGTGGAGACGCCGTCGATTCCCAAGATGATCGACGCACGGCGTCTCCACCAGCATCGCTCCCGGGCGGAGCTAAATGTGGTTCTTTCCTTTTCCCTATCTCACAACTTGTTGACCATGGCTTGTAGTAAAAAGACAGATTGAACACCTGCTTTCGTAATATAAAAGCATGGAAACCCATTAAAAAAGCAGTAAGAAGAACAAATTCGCTAAAGATATTTTTTAAAAAAACTGTAATGTTTACTATTGTATAATGCATTAGCCAATATGTATTTTTACAAAAGAACTTTCTTGGTAGCTTAGTCATCTCAATCCGTCTATTAAATATATGGCTTTGTCGAAATAGGTCTAACCATAGTTTAAAATGGATTATGCTCGTGGATAACATTATAGTGCTAGAATGTGGATGGTGTTGATTATGATAACTACAACAAGGGCAATTTTAAAGTCACAACCTTCTTAAGTGATACTCAAAAGGCAAAATAACAACAGATCGACAAAGCAATAAAAAAGTTCTAATCTTAGTTCTTCATCCCCACACTTATATTTTTGTAAGGTTTAGCATGAAGAAGAGAATCACCCTTCTTCACCTTTAGTCAAGGCCAATTAACTCTATCAATAATAGAAACTCATCCAGAATAGTCATATCAATTCTCAAATCTTGATCAGTTGGTGGTTGATGAGACGATCACAAAACTAATAGTGTACCATCCATCCTCCAAACAATTTTGCAACCTGTCTTCCCCCCAAATTGTCACTGCTTACCTATACCTCCCAGTAAAGCCATTGCTCTATTATCACAAACACACACAGAGTTTTTAATGGGCTCACATTTGATGCCAAAGGTGTATTAGGAGGGATGGAATAGAGCAGGAAAAGGAGAAATTAGAGGAAAGTATTCATTAAGAAGACTAAGAAGAAGAAATGAAAAGAGGCGCAGGAGTCACCTTCCAAGCCAGACAACAATGACGTTGGCACATTCCTTAAAGACCATACATGCATCTGCCTGTGCGCTGGCTCCATTGCATTAATATCCAAGGCCAGCTCTTCACCCTATCTTTTCTCACCCATCCTCTACCTTTAAAGCTAACAACCTCTACACCACCATTGCTGAATACTTTCTTGGCGACCATCAAGTCCCTTCATGTTTCCAACCTTCCTCCCTGGCTCTTATTCGCTGCCCAACATCTGCCTATCATTTTAAGAATCGAAAATAGTTATTGGTCAAAATTTTCTAATAAGTGCAAATGAGTAAATCAACGATTTGAATTCCCCAAATCCAAGTGCAAATGGAGGTAAATTATGTAGAATACTCATGATGAATGGTTTAATCAGGAGATCTCGTTTAATGATCTCATAAGCCCAGTAATGATAGATCTCGGGTATACTATAAACTTAAAAGTATATTATCCATTTTAAACTCTATCTTTGCAAGTTTAGTGCCTATATCAATATATAACACCCATACCTTATGCATATGCTTTGAGACTTTCTTGTTTAAAATCAAAATAAATTTATGAATTGTCAAAGAATCTTAATTCAGTTCCAAGGTTGCCTAAAGGACCAGACAATCAGATAAATGGGCAGCAAGCAAATAATATAAGTGTGAAAAATTACTTCCATTTAGTGAACTATGATAAGTAGTACAATAACTAACCGTGAAAGTCAGCTAGGTTCTACCAAACAATTAAAATAAAAATGATGTTCAGTGATGAAAAGGTACAAATATGAATTGGAAACTTACAAATATGAAATTTAAGAACTACATGCAAAACAACTGGTTTGTTGATTTCAAGAAAGGGACAAAAATTTAAATGGAGGGAAAAAAGCAGACCAACTAAAAAATTTTGTAAACTACCCACCATACAACTAATTGTTGCCTAGCTACATGGAATAAAATTTTATATTGTTATGAACAAACTATTAGACAGATATTCCAGTAACCCGCAATATGAACATCATATGGATCTTTGCTTCGATAAAAAACAGTATATATTCTCAAAATAATGATCTGCTAGAACGTCTCATATTGGCATAATTTAATAAAGATGGACTTCTCAATTTTCGCATCCATTTTCTTATGTCACGTGGTTAGGCATTTTATTGATCAACCATCCAATATAAAACATGGTGATAAGGAAATATTGAAAATATGGAATTAGGTTAGTCTCTAAGGATATCATACCTGTTCGCATTTTCATATCATGCTGCGTTTCAGATATGCAAAATGCTGAAAAATGAGACCCTAACCTGTTGGATTGTTTGGTATTCATTTCTATTAAGATGCTACAATAATTGTTGTTGTATTTTCAGGTTAGAGAAGGGCTAGAGAAAGAGCCGCCTATATGAATACACTAACAAGGAGCTTGATCAGCCCACAAACAACTTCCATGATAATTACAAGCTGTGGGAAAAGCTTCAGAAGTGTCAACTGTGGTCGAACAGCTGAAGGGACCGAAGTAATTGATCACTCTGTTAGATCTCTTAAATGAGCTTTCCCAGATATACCTATTGGCTATCAAGTGGCAGGATGTATTCCAATCATCTTTTAATTCATTAGATTGCAGTGAAGCGGTGGTCGACAGATGACCGCCAAGGCAGAGATGGAATTTGCAGTGGCCGTGGAGACGTTGGGATAAGTGTGGTATAAAAACTTACTGTCTGAGGGGTTTTTATGCGTACGACACAAAACCCACAGCAAAATGAGGACACCACATTAATTATAACTAGACTACAGGATCCTGAATTTCATTCACGGCGTCGGTTTAGTTGGCTGGAGTCAAATTATATAAAAAATTTAAAATAGTTAATTTTATCAAAATAATTATATTTAATATATTATATAACAAAAATTAATATTAAGTTAGTTATTTTATATAAAAATTAAATAAATTTATCTCCATGTGAAAAAAATAAAATAATTAAAATTACTTCATATGGTCTATCCATTACCTCCTATATATATATACAAAAAAATTTCTCTTCTTTTATGATAAATGGGAAAAAATGAATTTTTTTAACATGATAGAGCACGCAAGTGGGCCATTTTAAAATAATTATAATTAATTTAAATATAAATACTATTTTAAAAGAATTATTTTTTCAAGAATACATTGTATATTTATTAAAATTTTAAGACTAACTAAACAGTGCCTAAAAATTTTATCTCTAAAATTCTTTTATTTAAAAAAGGTTACCCGTATGGACATAATATGCGGGACTAACTCAATGGATTAACGTGAGATTGAAGTGACCCATATTATTTGATAGTACATAACGTCATGTATGTTCATAATAAAGTGATTGAATCTCATTCACAATAGAGGCAGATCCTGGATAGTCCCTGACAAAAATGCTGGCCTTTGGCCGCAACGATAATTGTAAAAAGATATTCAGCTAAATATTTGCAAAAAAATAAAAAATAGAGCCAGAAGTTATAAGAACCGATTAGCTATTGCCGAGTGCGTCTATTTGCCAAGCTCGTCCAGAATCTGCCCCCATTTTATACGGCCACGATGAGATCCAGCTGGAGCTTGCCGGAGCGCTCTGTACGGGAACAATAGTATCTTTCTTCATTATGCCTAATCATCATCACTAAGCTATACTTGTGGAAGCGACCCATAAGGGTGAGCCGGTCAGCTAGTTCTCTTGGGTGTTATTCTACACTCATTTTTCCTGCCATCAATTCATCTAGTTCTTGCTCTGTCAAAACTTCTTGCTTGGAACTATAGAGTAGCAAATCGGAGAACTTTCTTGCCCGATTTAAAGAAACTTTTTCATAAATACCATTCTGATCTTGTCTTCATTTCAGAAACAAAAATTGAAAGTGACCTTCCAGATTAGTTAACTCAGCGTTGGCCATATTATACTTTTGTTGCAAGCCCAAGTTTGGGCAAATCAGGGCGTCTTCTGCTATCTTGCATCAATGCCTTTAGTTGCCTTCTTGATGGGTCAAATTCTAGAGCAAATGGGGAAATCTTTTGAACGGACATACGGGAATAAGGGTGGGCACGAACGTCCGAAGTGTTGGCTTTATCCCACATTAGTTCTGGGGGTGACTGGTGACTTGCATATAGAGCTAATGAAAAGTCTTATTCCCTGAGCTAGCTTTTGGATTAAAAGAGGTTCGTGACACCTATTACAAATCCCTATTGGGGACAAGTCCTTGTTGGGGAGCCTAAAGATTTTTTCCCTAATAATTGGCACCGTCTGTGGAAGGTGGGTCCTGGTGTTGCCCGGATTTGCCTTGGGTATGGCATGTTGCCACTCCAAGTGTTGCCCGGATTTGCCTTGGGTATGGCATGTTGCCACTCAAATTACCTCACTGGAACATGTCCAGTACGTGTGAAGTTGAGATGATTATTTTGGGTGGCTTGGTCCTCACTCAAGTATGTGTGAAGTTGAGATGATTATTTGGGTGTGGCTTAGTCCTCACGTTACGGTTGGATTAGCCCAAAGATGATTATTTGGGTGGCTTGGTCCTCACGTTATGATTGGATTAGCCCGGAAGATGATTATTTGGGTGGCTTGCAGTATGTGTGAAGTTGAGATGAGAATTGGAGATGATTCGGGTGATCTGATATGTGAGGGGGTGATTGTTAGGTTTATCCCACATCAGTTCTGGGGGTGACTAGTAACTTATATATAGGCTAATGGGAAAGCCTTATTCCCTGAGCTAGCTTTTATTTAGCCTCAGTTGAAGACACAACAACTATCTTTTGCAATTTGGAAACCCAACTCACCGCGGTTCCACCAATTGTAAAGATGTATCCAGATGTACTCCTGCCATTGTCTCTATTTCCAGCATGGTCCGAGTCCACATAACCTTGCACATCAATATTATCTTTGAAAATCCATTTTATTGCACATCAATATTATCTTTGAAAATCCATTTTATTGCCTCCCAATGTCATGAATCTGCTCACTACTCCCAGGTTCATCATGAATCTGCTCACTACTCCCACTGCATGTGCAATATCTGGTCTTGTACTCACCATAGCATACATAGCATACATAGCATACATAAGACTTCCAATAGCTGAAGCATAAGGCATTTTTTCATGTGAGCTTTATCCTCCTCACTTTTAGCACCTTGTTCTTTGGACAATTGGAAACTACCCAAAGTAGTAGTCACTGGCTTGGATTCATTCATATTGAATCTCTCAAGAACTTTCTTCACATACCCTTCTTGAGATAACCACAACTTCTTGTTCTTCTTGTCTCAGGTAATTTGCATCCCAAGAAGTTGTTTTGCTTCACCTAAATCCTTCATGGAAAAACTCTTGGCTAACCTCATTTTAAGACTAACAATTTTCTCCATACAAGTCCTTACAACAAGCATGTCATCTACATACATAGTTAAAATAATGTAATCCCCATCATGAAACTTTTGTGGATATACACAATGGTCCGAATTGCTTCTAGCAAATCCATTATCCAACATAACCTTGTCAAATTTCAAATACTACTGTCTTGGTGCTTGTTTGAGTCCATATAGACTCCTCTTCAATTTGTACACCATATTTTCTTTACCTTTGACTTCAAATCCTTTTGGTTGTTCCATATAGATCTCCTCCTCCAAATCACCATGAAGGAAAGCTGTATTTACATCAAGCTGCTCTAAATACAACCCCTTTACAGCCACAATACTCAAAATAATTCTAATAAAAGTTATTTTTACAACAGGTGCAAATATATCATGAAAATCAATCCCTTCTTTTTGAACAAAACTTTTCACCACAAGAGAAAGTTGTTGCTCCTGAATCAAGGAGGAGTACAAGGGTTAGAAAGCCTGCTCAGAAATTAAATTTAATTGTACAACATATTTTGTATACTGATGTAGGAGAACCAAAGTCCTATGATGAAGCCATGAGTGACAAAGCTCATCTTAAGTGGGAGTTGGCTATAAAAGATGAGATTTCATCGTTGGAGAAGAATCATACATAGGAGTTGGTGAAGTTGCTGCCAAAAAGAGGGTTCTACAAAACAAGTGGATCTATCGGGTCAAGTCTGAAGCCAGTGGTGTACAAAGGTATAAGGCAAGACAAATAGAAAAAGACAAGAAAAAGAGATATAGAGATAAAAGAAGAGGGAAAATATTTATCAGTTTATTTTATACGGAGTATTGAGAGAGAACGAAATCTTGTAATCTCAATAGTATAAGGTGTGAGAGTAATCTTCTTGTACATCTCTATATATATTTGATGACTATAATCTTTGGTTGAAGTAGTGAATTGTTCGTTGTTGCCCATAGTTTTTGACTCTCGATTAAATGAGGGTTTTCTAAGTTAAATCTATGTTCTTTTATGGTTTTGTTTTATATTATTTCTCAGGTTTTATTTTTCCATTACATTTGTTGACTGACTGTGATTGATCTCCAATTTTAGAGATTTTTTCGACACAGAGAACCGCCGAGTCTTCTCACCGAAGTCCGAAGCAGATTTTGGCCTTGCACGGACATAAGGCTAGCAATGTTCTTCTAACTCAAACTTCCTCCAAAAGGTAGCAGGCTTTGGCCTTGCAAGGTTCATACCAGAAGGAGTAAGCCATCTAACGACGAAGGTGAAGGGCACACTTGGGTACTGTCGGAGAGCCGAGACGTCTGCGTCTACGGCGTTTGATAGGGGTCAGTTGGAGACTGCCGTGTTGGTGGGCATGAGATGCGTGAGTACTAATTTGAAGAGCAGGCTGACCATGGCCGAGATTGTGGCGTTTCTGAGGAGTGGAGCTGAGAGGAGGAAGAAGGAGGTGGTGGTGGCGGTGGCGGAGGAGGAGGAAGATGAGAGTTATGAGAGCGGGTGTAGCTCAGATCGTAGCTTTGCAAGGTGGACGAGGGCTGGTTCAGAACTCTGGTAGAGAAGTGTCATATGGTTCTTGTCGTGTTATTGGCTGTAAGTCTAATGTAGTACGTAAGCAACATTCGGTGAAGTATAAGTTTGATTTGTAACCAGCAAAATGCAATGCTTTGGCAAAAAGAATGCAATCACTTTGGAAGGAGAAAAAAGTATTGCTTTATATTATGTTTTTGTTTAAAAGAAATTATGTATTAATTGTCACTTATCCCCTTCTACTTGAAAAAAATCATCAGTCAATACCTCTCATGTCTTACTGTGTAATGTTTTTGCATATAGGTTGACTATATAAAAATGACTAACTATTGATTTATTAGTTGAAATTTACCAATCTCCCTTTCTAAATCTCTTTTACTCTTTGTTGTGAAAAATAAAAAATTACGTTCATTCCTTGTTCTAAAATACAAAGCACTCATCTAATTCTGGAGTGAGTGTTCACTTCAAGTCTCCTTTGTTGCTTGCACGAAATAATGTAAAAATAATAATAAAATAATTTTAATAGGTTAACTTGAAAAGTAATAAAATTATGTAAGTGTAAATTTTACGAGAAAACTTACGGTAAGGTACATTTTATATACGTTATATGTGTTACACTTTTAATTTAAATATCTTACAGTAAGTTATATATTTTCTATAAGAAATAGAGTGTATAAGAAAGAGATTGATAATTTTTTAAATCATTTTTAAACATTAATTTGACATATTTAAAATTTTTAAAATACTAGTTTAAAATATATAAAAATAAAATGTTATTATAATTATTTTAAAATTAAAGATGAAAGGATAAAAGTATCAAATTGATTTAAAATTTTTTAAACATCTTAATTATTTATTTTTATCATATCTATTTATATGGACATAGTAAAATTTACCAAATGGCGAGAAAATTAAGTCTAATTATCATAAAAGAGAATTAATAAGAATTATCAAAATAACCTCAATTAAAATAATAAAATAAATAAAATAAAAATAAAAAATTTAAAAAATAAATAAGAATCACTAAAAATACCCCCTAGCCTCCATGGTGGTTGGACTGGGCCGCCGAAAACTAGGGTGGCCTACATCCGATCTCTTTTAGTCTAGAGGTTGCCCTTGGCCTGGCTAGGATCTGATGGAAGTTTCAAAAAATAGTTTTTAAATCAAAAGTAATTTGTCATTATATTAAAATTTCCTATACTTAATTTTTTACCGCCTAATAATATAAAAAGATCTTTCTCCGAATAAAAAGTTCAAATAAATTATATTTCATAATAGCTTATGGATATATATATGTGTTTTTTTAAAAAAAATTATCTTTATTATTCAATAATTCTTTTTAAGAAAATTCAAAACCGTGTAGTTGCTCGTAATATTTTGTTTCCCACAAAACCTATATAAGAGTGAGTCCTACTTCCCCTCTTGAGTCCGACTAATTCCACGCCCTAGTCTCCTCCACCCATGTCCGGCCCTGATCTCGCCGGAGGAAGAGGACCGCCGGCGACCGCCCCTCCGACGTCCCGCTCCAACTCCGGTGGCCAATTCCTCCTCCAACTCCTCCAGAGCTCATCTTCCCCTTCACCCACTTCCCACCATCATCACTACCACGATCCCGCCGTCGCAGCCGTTGGTCCGGCGGTGCCGATTCCCTCGCCGCCGTTCTTCTCCCCACCTTTCCCCCACTCCCCACCCGCGCAGAATCTCTGGCCCCAGCCCGGCCGCTTTGATCCTGGCTTGCCCCGTTTCCCCATGGCCTGCCCCGCCCCGGCTTCCTCCCCGCCGTTCTCCGTCCCCCGCCGCCGCCGCCTGAGACGAAAAATGATGTCTTTATGGAGGACGGCCTTGTCTTCGGGTCTTTGAAGTGCGAAGCGGCGGGCGTTGCTCCTACCAACGGGTTGTTGCCCGGTGCTAGGGTTTTGGACCCTCCACCGGGGTTTGGCCCCGCCGTATCGCGCAATTTCAGAGAGTTGAAGGGAGTTCGCCGTCGCTGCACCAGGTCAAGCACACCGGCAGGATGCAGAGCAACGGGCTTGGGCGGTTTCATAGGGAATCGGGGAGGTGGGCGGAGGAGGAGGCGAAGAGCTTCCAATGGTCGCAATTTGCCCCAAAGCATCCGATTTGGTAGCCTAGGTCCGCCCTCCGGGTCTAGTGTTAGGTCTGGTCCGTTGGTCGATCATGGGAAGATGATCAATGGGCGTTCTCACGAGAACGTTGACGGTGAAGAAGAAGAAGACAATGATGTTGGGGCAACGTCGGAGCGCCTGTCGGAGACACTGACGCTAAGGGATGAATCGGCTGGGAAAAATGACCGACGGCAGTTTGGTGGTTCTCGTGGGAAGGTAAATGGACTCAGTTTTTAGGTGATGCAATTTCTACGTTGTAGTCTTTTTCTGTATGCAGGTTGCATGAATTTCTTCTATTGATTTGTATGTTTGAAGTTTGCTTCGTATCGTAGGGCAGGTTGTTACTAGCTTACTATTAGCATCGAACAATTTATTGCTTTTGTCTAATGTTGAATATTGTCTTTAGGTGATGACGGGTTGTTCAGATGTTAAATACTATAAGCTTTCTACTAATTTTACTGGGCATGTTATCTAATAGGGGTTCCTGTTTTATGCTTTTTCTACATTTCTCTTTGGCTATAAAAAATGTGAAGAAGGGTTGTTCAGGTGTTAAATACCATAAGCTTTCTACTTATTTTTTACTGGGCATGTTAATTAATAGGGTTCCTGTTTTATGCTTTTTCTACATTTCTCTTTGGTATAAAAGACGTGAAGAACTAGAGATTGAGTAGTTAAACATGAACAATTAATTAGATACGAAAATTTGTACACGATAGCAACACTAGCAAAATGAGAGGCTTCTGTCTTTCCATATGAAGTCATCGCCAAAAAGCTAGATAAACTATGGATGGGGTTGTGTGATTAGACATTTGAGCAGAAATGATTTTTTGTGTATTTGGCACATTGTCAGTTCTGTAAGTCCAGCATTTCAAAATATTGACGTTTATTTGTGCTTTCATGTTTTACTGATTCTTGGTATCAAAAACATTGTGCTATATTCATAGCTAGAGTTCTAAGCAGATTTGTCTTGTTGGTTGTTTCTTTTGTGGACCGATATACAGAATTTGAGAAGTAATATGTCTCGGGGAGTACAAATTCCAAATTATAGGCTGAGAAGCCGCAGAAGAGTGATGGAGTGTCGGAGAGATATAGAGAGTCTGACTCCATTATTCCTTTCTATTTATGAGTCTTTAGTACCTTCTGAGGAAGAGAAAGTCAAACAAAACCAGCTTTTAGCGTCACTGCAGAGACTAATTAACAAAGAATGGCCAGAAGCACACTTGTGTCTCTATGGATCCTGTGCTAATTCATTTGCTTTTTCGAACAGTGACATTGATGTTTGCTTGTCCATAGATGAGAAAGGTGCCGACAAAACTGATATTTTACTGAAATTGACAGATATTCTCAAGTCTGATAATCTGGAAAATATTCAGGTAAGTGTGGAATTTTGTTACAGAAAATTTGGATTTATTTTTAATACGAAATGTTACATGAGAATCATCCATAATGCAAAATAAAAGGAATTTAAAATGATTGAAAAGCTTTGAGATGTTCTAAGATATGTCAAAAAATTCAATTTAATGGTCACATTGTGTTTATAATTTTATTACTTAATTAATTTTCCAATAGCTTATAGAAATCTTTTGCAGCCATTGACGCGTGCACGTGTCCCTATTGTGAAGCTCATGGATCCTGTTACTGGAATTTCTTGTGACATGTGCATAAATAATCTTCTAGCTGTCACAAACACTAAACTTCTTAGCGATTATGCACAAATTGATGCAAGGTTGCATCAATTGGCGTTCATTGTGAAACACTGGGCAAAGTGTCGGGGAGTAAATGATACATATCGTGGCACATTGTCTAGCTATGCGTGAGTTATATTCCTTACAATGGTTTGTTTATTTGTTTGTTTTTTTATATATTTATTTATTTAATTTTAATGTTAATGATTTGGTAATTAAATATTTAATAGCTTTGAATGTATTTGTGATCCAGATATGTGTTAATGTGCATTCACTTCCTGCAGTTGCGCAATCCTGCTATTCTTCCGTGCTTACAGGTGCATGTTTTCACTATGGTGCAATTATTGTTTTAATTTTACACACCATGATAGCCTTTTGCACCCCCATAGCCTTGGACATCAACAGAGGGTTAAATTCATACATATGCACTTGTTGAGTGTTTTAACTACTGTGTTGCATGTTGAGTAGGTGGTTTTCAAATGTGTGTTTTTTTTTTTTTATATTTTTGGGCTCACTTGTCATAATTTCCATATTTTTTTTCTGTTTAGTTGATAAACGTGTAGATGGTTACTATTGAATTTTGATGATCAATTTAGTGCTTGTAATTTTGGCTTTTGCCAGAAGTAATAGGAGGTATACTTCTTTAGGAATTGGCAAATTAATCTATTGTAAACATTGACATGGATGATACCGCCTTCTATATATTAACTTTTGTCCTGTTTTGTTGTGTATGGATTTATGTACTCATGCAAGCCATTTTACTAGTTGTATGTAGGTGTCTAGAAAAGTTAGATCGTAGTGTGCTGCATATTCCTTTTAAGTCTTAGTAAATTTTGAGGAATATGTTTGATTTTAAAGTCTTTACCTGATAGACTATATCAGTTTGATTTTACTGCCTTGAGAGTACGCCCCATAGCAAGGTCGTGCCAATAAATGTTATATGATTGGCCCTTCAGATAGCTGTATAGAACTTTCTTAGATTGTCTTGTACCCTCTTTCCTCAGTGCGATCTTATGTTGAGGGCAAGGGAATGAAAATACTTGTGGTTGGTTGTTTTAACAATCGGTATTGCCTCTCTCATTGGTTGTGATGTATATAATTAGTGACTAATCTCATTCTTTCAGTGCAGTATTCTCCATATGTAAGAGTTAAATTATTTGGTCTTTTGTTTCCAATTCTTTTTGGATTATACGACTATACTAATCTCAAGGGCTTTTGACTTGTGAAACCCATTCATTAGCATTTATAGGTTGAGAATGTTAATCAATGAAGCGGCTTTACTTAGTGATGTCCGGTGTTATACACTGTCATGACTTCATGGCCCAATTAAGTTGTACCCATTCTTAAAAAAATGCAGGATAGCTGTTTTGTTGTGATAAATTAGAATGCAGCACATCTAGGTCAAATTTGTGAGGAAGTGTTCTTGTTTTAAGTTTCTTGAAATGTAGAAATAATGTGGAAAAAGGTATTTGATATTCACCTTTGAGTTGCGATATCGTAATGCCAGTCTTTTAGGTAACTGATGATGATGGTTGTTTGCCTTGGCCCTTGTTTCTTTTATGATGCAGGTTTCTGTTGATGTACTGCAAAATATCTTTCAAGTCATTTAGTGACACATTTCAATTATTGTTTATACAGGAAATGAAAGCCACTTCTGTGGTGAATGTAGATGATGTTGAGTGTGCATACTATGATAAAGTTGAAAATCTTCATGGTTTTGGATCCCGCAACAGGGAAAGTATAGCCAAGCTGCTGTGGGACTTTTTTGATTACTGGGCTTATCGCCATGATTATACAAATGATGTTATATCAGTACGCACAGGGAGCATAATAAGGTGAGAACACTTTTAGCTGCTTATAACTGCTTAATGTTGCTTTGGAATTTCACCAGTCAGATCAAAGATTTTGGTGTGAATAAAACATTTAACTTCTGCTTACAGTTTCTCTTTAGCGGAAGCAATTCTTGATTGTAGTTTTAAATTTGTAATGTCATTTTTGGTGGCTTAATTGGGAAGATAGGTTCCAGTTTTTTTTTCCTTTCTGTTTCTTTCTCTTGTTTTTTACCTAGCAAACTAGATTTTTATGTTTGCCAATTTTGATATGGAAAGAAGGTTGTGCTAGTTTTTCTCGTGCAACCATTATCTCTTGAAGCATGTCTGTAACTGGATTGGGGGGGGTACAAGTTGACTGGATTGGAATATTCATCGTATTCCTATTTATGAAATTTTTGTTTATACGGGTATCCATGTAAAAACTTGCCACTTAGTTTTTCATGAGAAATGGTCGTCAATTTATCTGCTCAAACAACCAATCGGTGATAAATATTCATGCCACTGATCCTAACCAAACTGGTGGGTTAGGTGGTTGTAATGATGACAACAACAAAGATAATGATGGTGATAATTTAGCACAGGCTATATTGATTTTTATTGCTTTTCATTTATTATTTGATATCATTCTTATTATTAATAAACAGTTTGGCCTTTCTATACATTAAAATGGAGTTAAAATAGGATATAAACAAGCATTGCAATGCTGGCAATTAATTAAATATGGTTTATAGGTCTCTGATATTTGGGGAAAACTTAGAAGGTAATTTGACCCAATGAACTTCATAATAATGTTCGAAAAATTAGATGCATAACCAGATGATGGGGAACATTAGAAGGGAAAAAGTGGTTAGGAGTATGGACAAACCTTGGCGACAAGGGGATGAACTGCTCCTCACCAGTACGTCAAGCAAGGGGGATGATGGGGCTTATCACTAACATCAAGCTTTAGAGTCAAACAAGGTTCAATCAAACATAAAGCTCAAACTTTTATACAATATATCAAAACTAAAATTTTCAAGGTCTATGACAAAGAATTTATAAACTCAAGAGATGGGTTAAATAAGTAAACAACTATAATAACTAAATAATAAATCACTACTCACACTAAGAAGGCCTAAATTAAGTAAAAACCAACTAAACTAAACCATAACCAAAATAATATAAATTTTATAATATAAAAATTGACTACAAAGAATTCTCAAGTCTTTAAATATTGAATCACACTTCTAATATAAATCTTGTAAATAGAGCACCACACCTTCTGATTCATCATACCATACTTAGGGGAGAGCAAATACAACCTATCCAGGAAATACCGCAGTTAATATACAGGATTTCACTATGCTGTTATTAGAGGATTAGGTGTGATCAAGTGATATTGGTTTGCGAGAATTCATATATAGCTTCCATTTTATGCATCTATTATGGAGAAATGGTGGATTCCAAATGATTGTCATTAGTTTGGACATTTAGTTGTGGTTTAGTTTCTCTGTTATTGCAGAATGCTATTAAATTACTTTTCCTGATAAATATAGTTCCATCAGGAACCTATTTACACCTGCTTTATTTGGGTAGGGAGCTCTGAGTGACATTAAATACTCCTAATTGTGTCTTCCCTTTTGTGAATTTTATTGTCTACTCTTTGATAATAATTAGAAGATGAACTTGGTCAATTGATTTAATGTGATTGCAGCAAGCGAGAAAAGGACTGGACAAGGCGAGTTGGAAATGACAGGCACTTAATTTGCATAGAGGATCCCTTTGAGGTATCACATGATCTTGGCCGTGTGGTGGACAGATACAGTATCAAAGATTTAAGGGTGGAGTTTGAGCGTGCTGCATATATTCTGCATTATGATCGTAATCCCTGTGTCTCCCTATTCGAGACGTACATTCAAGATTAGGTGGAAACGCTACCACGGCTAAAGTATTTTGTATAGTTATGTCCTACCTCTACCTTTTTTTGTTTAAAGTTATGTAGTTAAGGTGGGGGAATTTAGAGCCTAGGTTTATCGGCGGGAAATAGTTTCAACTCAACTTGTTATGCCCCAGCTAAAGTCTGCTTGATGCAGTTCTTTTATGGGAGAGTCCGCGGATAAGCTCTGAATGAGTGATATCCTAATCTGTTTTTAGACATTTCGGCCTATGATATTGGTTGTAAGAAGTTAACGAGATTAACAATTTATATGAGGTGTATAATAATTTTGACATTGGAAAACTGTCGTCGTTTGTATTTCTAATAATTGTTTTGCCCTGAAAATTTTGTGAAATTTTATGACGTGTAGTGAGTTGGCTTCTACCTACAATATGAACCAAGAGTGAGTGAAGCCAAAAGTTAATTAAATCGTCTGGCTTTTGAGATCAACTAACTGTTCATACAAATATGGGGAGCGTTATAATGGGTGTTTGGGATCATTTTTTATATTGTCCCGAGGACTGGTGACAATAAATTAAATGATGCATGAGCTCCTAGCTGTGAAAAAGGACGTTGGTAACTAAAGCATGTTAAATAATTGGAGCCACTATGTGTGTATGAGTTATAACTCAGAACTATATTGGGTTTTGGTATTAAGTCGTTCATGCACCATTATGACTTCTTTAAAGTCATTTACATCTTATTATGCAGATTGCTGTTATTTCTTTCAAGAACATATATAAATTGTTGCTATTTCCTTCAAGAACATATATAAATCTCTATCTATCGATGTGAGAATCGCGACCGCTATTTGTGGTCTATATCAATTCTTCAAATAGAACATTATATGTTTGGGACAGGAATGAAACTTGCATGCGCGAAGTAATAATGTATTTGTGCATCGTTCGTAGCCCCTGAATCTTATGTATTTATTCCCTTTAATTAATTTTCTAGGGGTTATACCATCCAACTCATTAGATATAGCCACCATTAATAAAGACTTCCACCCTGGTAATTTGTAGGACTGTTAAACGAGCGAGCAAACCGAATTCAACTTATGTTCGAACTCAATTCGAATAATTCGAAGTTCGTTCGAACCTGGCTAGAGATTGAATGAGTTTTCAATATATATGCTCTTAATCGACTCGAATATTTTTTATAGTATTTGAGTTCGACTCGAGCTCGAATACGCTTAAACTTTTTAATTTTGACAAGCTCAAAATTAATTACAATTAATTTGAAGACCTCCCATCTAAGCTATCCCACTACTTTGTTATTATGTTGTATATAAATAAATACAATCAGTTACAATTAACCTTATTAGTATGTATGTATGTATATATATATATATATATATATATATATATATATGTATATATAACAATTATCTTAGCCATGGGTAAATAATATTTCTGCATCAAATTTTAATTTTGATTATTCAATTACAAGGACGACCCAAATTTGATAAAAAAATAAAACACCCCCACCACCATCTTCATTTAGTACGTAATTAATAATAATATTTATTTATGATTTTAAATGTTTTTTGAGTAGACAATTAATATTACGTATATTATTATATTATTTTATTGAGTTCAGCTACGAGTTGAGTTTGAGTATAACCGAGTCAAGTCGAGTCGAACACTGTTTTGCTCAAACTTGACTCTTAAGATTTGAGTTCGAGTTGAGTTTAAGCTCGGGTATTTAAATGTTAAGTTTCGAGTTGAGTCGAGCCGAACCGAGCCGAATGCCAAATGTTTAGGAGCTGGCTTGCTCAATTAGCAACCTTAGTAACGTGTATTATCACCATCTGTAGCGCTGCTATGTGGAAAAGGCATTTATTTTTTTGTATGTATTCTATTTGAGTGAATTTTGTTGAAAAATAAGCTTAATTTGACATTGTATTTAATTAAGAGTTGTCTCAATTAGATAATTCTAAATCAAATTTCATATATAATTTTAAAAGTATGTGGAAGACTCCTAAATCTTTCACAATTAGAAAGTTTAAGAGATATCTTTAATAAGAAGAGTGGAGGATAAGAAACTGAAAGAGTTCAAGGTTTATACACAGGTCGGTAGATTCTTATGTTGAGTTGAGGCTCAGGAGATGAGGTTCCCTATGGGAGATTTACTTGTTGGGGCCTAGATCCTTCGAAGTCTCATGGTGCTTTATTTACATGTTTTCAACTTTCTCTTAATATAAACAAGTCATATTGTTGCATCAAGTTATTTTCATATAAAAGTTATTCATATCGTTATTACCAAGTTCATCTTCATTCATATCTATCATACAACTTTCAAGCCTCTATGAATAATATCATAACCCCCAACAAATTATTAGAAAAGTGACTAAAGAGAATAGAAAATAAAGATTTGGTTCTCCGAAATATAAAAATTAACTACAAAGAATTTTTAAGTACTCTTTAATATTGAATCGTGCTTCAAATCTAAATATTGTAAAATGGAGTACCGCACCTTCTCAAGCCTCGTGTTAAGAAATAAAAGTTGTGCAAAAATTGGATTTTTGCATATTGCAAATTTAGTGTCAACAATTATTCAAAAATTTAAGAAATTAGTTTTAAAATGATTAATAGGACCTTCAGGATATAATCTCATAAGCTAGTATTATAGTAATAGAAGAAACCTAAGAAATATAAAAATTTATGTGGAAAGTCTTCAGAGGGATGATTGAGATAAATGAGGATGATAGTGATGAGATGGCTCATAGTTTAAAAACTCAAAATTTAGATTCGATTTGGCATGAATCAACTCCAAGCAAACTCGGAGCCAACTTAGAGTCATTTACATTAAAATTTTAATTATGTAAATAAAAATTATATGAAATTATTATATATTACTCTTTTAACACTTAAAATTGATAAATATATAATTTATATGACTTAAATATATTAATTTATCTAATCTAAAAAATAATAAAATATTTCAATAATTTTTATTACTTTACTTAGAGAAACATTTATAAAATTACTTGTTATATAATCATCTATGAAGTTTGATTCACCAAGGTACCGAGTAGAGTCAACTTGACGAATTTTTGGAGCAAAAAAATAGTTTAAAAAGTATGAGATGGTCATGTTTATAGCAAGACAATTTTGAAATTTTGGTGGAAAAAGTCAAAGTGAGAAAAAAACATGAAGAATCAAAGATCACGATAAATTGTTGGAAAAGAAGAAGAAGATATTAATTTTAGGGAAATAAAAATACTAATTGTAGCTAAATTCATAAACTGGAGGCTGGCATATGAAATAAGCCAGAGTACTCTTATGCATGGACCGAAATCAAGAGCCTCTGGTTATACAATCATCCGCATATTTTTTTCAACAGTACTATAATCATCCATACATTAAATAAGTCAATAATCTCAAACCTGCTTCGAGTTTTTTTAATTTTAAAAAGACACTATCTCAAAGAAAATGATATAAGCCACGACATGAAACCTAAACTATATCATAAGCCACTAACTCGATTGGCTAGAAATGCACACTAAAGGCCTATCCATTTCAAGAGGCTAAATCTGATCGCTACATATATTATGTGTATAGACCAATATAGATTGCGAACGTCTATATTATTTTCGATCATTAGGATACATTTATTTTAAACTTTATCTTAACAGGTGACACTTCTATGATTAGTCTTAGGAGATCCTCCACAAATAAAAGAAGTGGTTTTTAGATTGTATATATGGTACATAAAAGAGCTACAATTACCTATAACTTTTTCATGGAAGGCCAACATGTTCGTGTAAGTACATAAAAGAGCAAGCGTAGTAGGTGATCAGGTCCTCAGGAAGCACAATAAAAGATGTGCTCTTCCATAATCTTTGACGGTTTACTTTCTCAAAATCTTTTGGGTGTTCGTCTATCTCTAGGTAATTTGGGGTGATTAAGTTATAATTAGTCAATGCTTCAATTTAACACTTCTATATTCAAGTGTTCTTCATGCATGAATTGTGTTCGTCATGAATTCACATAGGACATTATGTCAAGACTTCATTCATTACAATAAAAAATTACTGTTCATCACATTCAAGTAATCTTGCAATTGAACTTAACATTTGCTTGCTTATATGATATGTACTAATATTATAGTCGCCCTTCTCGGCCTCCTCTCCCCCGGCGCCTCCACCCTCCCCTTTGCCGCCCCACCGTCGCATCTCCTTAGCGGCCTTGCCCGCAATGCCATCCCCGCTCACGCCCTCTCCCTGTATCTCCACCTTGCCGCCACCGGCGACCCCTCCCTCGGCCCCGACAACTTCACCTACGCCTTCACCGTCTCTGCCGTTTCTTCCGGCGGTGGATACCCATCCCCGTCATCAGAGCTTCCAAGGCGATGCCTTTATTGGGTCGGCGCTGGTCGGCTTCTACCTCGACTTCTCTGAGGTGGGCGATGCTACGAAGGTGTTTGATGGAATGTCTGAGCAGGATACGGTCGCGTGGAACGCCTTCTTCTCCGGCTTTTGATGTGAATCCTCTTGTAGCAACAGCCCTTGTGACAATTTATGCGAGACTAAATGAGATGGAGCTAGCTAGGAGGCTGTTTGATGAAATGCCGGTAAAGAACTTGGCTTCCTGGAATGAAATGATTTTGGTGTTTACATGTTTTATTAGTAACTCTTTGTATCGGTGTTTACATGTTTGATCAGTTTGTTTGGTCTTTCTGCTGGTCAAATCAGAGGACACGGTAATTGGAAAGAACCATGCTTCGTGAAGGATCTGTGATGGCTCAATTTGGTGGAAGCAAGCTTTTTTATTGTATTTTTAAGAACAAGCTCTCAAAAGAAGGGCTTTTTTATTCAACGACCATCCTTTGGTTCCATTGATTTATCAACGACCATTCTCGGTTACAAAATGAATTCTTGGTTATGAAACCTAATATCATTCACATTATGTTAGATCATCGAAGGATCCATCATAGCGACCTTCTCTTTTTTGAGTTACAAACATTCGGCAAGGCAATTTTGTAATAAAAAATTAACTCATTACTAATTATAATCAATATTATAAAATAAAATTTTAAAAAATATAAAATAATTTTGTAGTAAAAATTTGACTTGAAATCTTTATTATAAAATTATTTTATATATTTTTTAAAATTTATTTCGTAATATTGATTATAATTGGGAGCGAGTCCATTTTTTTATTACGAATGCGAGTCAAACTTTTATTATGAAATAAGATTTAAAAAATAAACTAATTCTGTGGCTAATGTGGTTGAGGGAAAAAGAAATGGGTTTAGGTGTGGGGTAGTTTTGTAATAAAAACTTAACTCGCCCCTGACTAGAGTCAATATTACAAAATATATCCCAAAAAATATTAAAAAAATACAATAAAATATCATAAAATAAAATAATCGAGTTTTAACTCGAATAACATGCTCTAAACCTAAACCTAACATGTTATTTGAGTTAGAAATCGATTATTTTATTTTATAGTATTTTACTATATTTTTTAATATTTTTTGAGATATATTTTGTAATATTGACTCGAGTTGGGAGTGAGTCGTATTTTTATTATAAAATTGCCATCGGTCTGTGGGGGAGAAAACATGGTTGGTGAAGAAAAATAAAATAATGGCAATTTTGTAATAAAAACTTGACTTGCTCCCTACTTGAATCAATATTATGAAATACATCCCAAAAAATATAAAAAATATAATAAAATACTATAAAATAAATTAATCGAGTTTTAATAGTTTATTTTATTTTATAGTATTTTACTTTATTTTTTTCAAATTTTTAGAGATGAATTTCATAATATTGACTCGAGTTAGGAACGAGTCAATTTTTTATTATAAAATTATTTTATTTTTTAAAGTTTATTTCGTAATATTGACTTAAGCTGAAAGTGAGTCAAAATTTTATTATAAAATTCATTTATTTTAATTTTAAAATTTATTTCTTAATATTGACTCGAGTCGAGAGCGAGTCATGTTTTTTATTACGAAATTATTTTATTTAATTTTTTAAAATTTATTTCGTAATATTGACTTGAGTCGGGACCGAGTTAAGTTTTTATTACAAAATTGCCATCGCCCTTTCCTTCCCCCTTATGTTTTGCTGCGCCACCCACCGCCGGTGAGGAGATGGTTGCCGACAGGATGAAGGCGGGAGGCGTTGGCTTGGGAGTCCGGTGAGGCGACGATTGCCGGCGAATCCACTATTGCCATCGCTTCGATCAAAGCTACAGCTTTTGTGATGCCGCCGACCACAGTTCTCTGTTTGAGACTTCCTCTGTTTCCCGCCGGCGACTTCAACCCAGGCAGATGTCGGGGTTTTCGATGATGGCGGGGTCGGGGACGACGGCGTATACTGCGGGCGATGACGGCTCGTATCTCTCCGCCGGCGACTTGTCAATGAGGGCCGGGGAGGGTGGGGAGAGGGTGCCGCCCCGGTCCAATGAGCTTCAGAAATATATGTTTGCAGCGGTTGGATAGAATCCAACGGTTGGTATCAAACTCAAGCACAGGCAAGGTTGTTGGAGGTTGGGTGGCGCCCACCTCCGCCTGCCTCTCCTCAGCTTTGCCCGACTCTGCTCGCCACCACCAGCCTCTACCACTGATCGCCTGTGATCGGCCTCGGAGCCCCTTCATCCTGCCACCGCAAAGAAGCGGGAAGAAACTCCCGGCTGCCGTAGCGGTGAAGATGGGTGTTTTCCTGGGAGATTTTTTCCAGCCGTTGGATACAATCTAATGGCTGGTATCAAACTCAAGCACAGGCAAGTTGCTTGCGCTGCAGCATAGAAACATTAAATCCTATATATATATATATATATATATATATATATATATATATATATATATATAGGAGAAAAGAAAACTGTCTTGCAGCACAACCAAGTTGGATGTGCTGCAGTTTGATTCCCGCCGTTGGATTACGATCCAACGGCTAGAAAATAAACCCCAATCCCCCCGCACCCCCCCCCTTCTTCTTCCCCTGCATTTGCCGCCCTTTCTTTTCCCCCCGCCCTGTTTTGCCGCGGCGTGCTGCCCCACCGCCAGCCGGGCGCTACCAATCAGCGCCACTGCCGGCCAGTGCTGTCGCTCCCGACTTTGAATCAATATTATGAAATGAATTTAAAAAAATAAAATAAAATAATTTCGTAATAAAAATTTGATTTCCTCCCAACTCGAATTAATATTATGAATATTTTTTTAAAAAAAATTTCGTAATAAAAACTTTGACTCGCTCCTCACTCGAGTCAATATTACGAAATACATCTCGAAAAATTTGAAAAAATAAAGTAAAATACCATAAAATAAAATAAACCATTAGAACTCTATTAATTTATTTTATGGTATTTTACTATATTTTATATATTTTTGGGATATATTTTATAATATTGACTTTAGTCGGGAGCGAGTCAAGTTTTTATTACAAAATTACCATTGTTTCATTTTTCTTCACCAACCATGTTTTCTCCCCCCACCGATCAATGGCAATTTTGTAATAAAAACTTGACCGCTCCTAACTCAAGTCAATATTACGAAATATATCCCAAAAAATATGAAACAAATATAGTAAAATACCATAAAATAAAATAATCAAGTTATAATGGATTACTTTATTTTATGGTATTTTAATCTTTTTTTCATATTTTTCAAGATGTATTTCAGAATATTGACTTGAGTCTAAAAGGAAATGGGCATGAGTAGTTTCGTAATAAAAACTTGACTCGCTCCAAACTCTAATCAATATTATGAAATAAATTTTAATATATATATATATATATATATAATAATTTTATCATAAAAACTTAACTCGTTCCCAATTTGAATCAATATTAAGAAATAAAATTTAAAAAATATATAAAATAATTTCGTAATAAAAACTTAACTTGCTACCGACTCGAGTCAATATTACCAAATAAATTTATTTTTTAAATTGACAGAATTAGTTTATTTTTTAAAATTTTATTTCATAATAAAAACTTGACTTATCCCGACTTGAGTCAATATTACAAAATAAAATTTAAAAAATATATAAAATAATTTTGTAATAAAAAATTGACTTGCTTCCGACTAGAGTTAATATTACGAAATAAATTTTAAAAAATATAAAAATAATTTCCTAATAAAAACTTGACTCTTGTTGGGAGTGAGTTAAGTTTTTATTGCAAAATTATTATATATATATATATATATATATATAAAATTTATTTTGTAATATTGACTCGAGTTGGGGACGAGTCAAGTTTTTATTACGAAATTGCCCCCCTCCCTTATTTTCACCCCCGACTTTCTCCCCTACCGACGATCGCCCCTCTCCTCTGTTTTTCCCTGCCACCCCGACCGCCGGTGAGTTCGCCGCCGCCGTCACCTACACCACCGCCGGCCGTGCTGTAACTGCCTACTCACGTGACTCCCAAGCCGACGCCTCCCGCCGGCCGTGCTGCGCCGCACTGATGGAGAAACAGAGGAACCGAAATAGAGGAAGCTCCTCTACTTCGCCGTCGTTGCAGCTTCCGCCTGCGCTGGACCACAGGCCACCCACTGCTAGCCAGCGACTCCGCTGGCCATTGCCGCCTCGCAACCACGACAACCCCGAGTGACCCAAAGTTGCACGGCAAAACAGAGTGGGCGGGGGGCACGAGGCAGAGCAAGGGGCGTGGGGCGGGGTGAGGGGCGCGGGGCGAGAGCGAGGGGTGCAGGGCGAGGAAAGAGGCGTGGCGGGGAAGGCTGGGGGTGAAAGTAGGGAAGGAGGGGGAATGTCCAGCCGTTGGATAAAATCCAATGGCTGCAGCACAGCCATCTCGCAGGACAGCCTCCCCTCCCTCATATATATATATATATATATAGGTAAAGTGATTGTGAGCCTCGGGCAGAAAAAATTTTCTGCCCCAAGCTCACATCTGGGCCATCCAATTACAAGGACGGCCCAGATCTACTGTTCTAAAAAAAATTTCCTTTGCCAGCGATGCCATCCAGCCGCCGCAGCTGCCACCTGGCCACGTTCGACCTCGACCTCGACCCCGCCTCAGCAGGCCCCTCCCCACTGCGCTCCCCCCCACCCCGCCGTGCTCACCGTCCCGCTGCGATAGCCCCTACCCCGTTGTGGCCTCCTCTACCCCATTCCCCTCCTCCCCCGCCGCGGACATCCCTCCTCCCCGCTCCCCCTCGACCCTGCAGTCCCCACCACGGGGAAGGGGGGACCACGACAGGGCAGGGGCAACTGCGGCAGGGTGGGGCAGGCGTTGACCACGAAGCCCTATCCGGCCATGGTCGGCCATGTCCTGCCGCACCGCAGCTGACACAACCGCTCCTTGTAATCGGACGAGCTAGATCAAAGTTTTTTTTTTAAAAAAAAAACAACAGATTTGAGCCATCCTTATAATCGGACGGCCCATATGTGAGCTCGGGCGGGAAATTTTTTCTACCCCGAGCTCACCTTAGTGCCCCTATATATATATATACACACACGATTGACTGAGCCAAGGATAGAAAATTTTCTCCTTTCTGCCCCAAAATTTGATCTGGGATATCTGATTACAAGGAGTGCCTAAATCTATTATTTTTTTAAAAAAAACTAAATCTGTCACACAACGTTGCCAAAGGCGGCCGTGTGGTTGGGCTGGCTAAATTCGGCCAAGTCTAGCTGCCTACTTGTCAAATACGACCCCGGGGTAGCTAGACATGGTTGACCGCACGACCTTATGTGATGGCACGACTAGTTTTGGTTGCCATCGACCATGTTCGGCCACTACGCTGGTTGTGGGATGGCTTGGTCTGGCTAGTGGCAATTAGACCTGACCGACGGTGGCCAGATTTTGGCCACGACTAACTGGGTCTGGTTGTCGCCGATGTTGATGGTAGGCTGGCCCTGACAACAACCAGGCCCGGCCAGTCATAGTTGGAACCTAGCCGCTAGTAAATGAAAGGTGGAGGGGTGTTTTGTTTTGTTTTTGTTTTTCGTCACATCTAGACTGAACTTTTTCGACACACACACACACACACACACACACATATATATATATATATATATATATATATATATATATATATATTAGATATTTGAAAACCCATGCATGGACATGTGTATATTCGTCGGCAACACGGCTAATCTACTACATGCATGCATGGTGTTGGAATAAGAAATAACTTCATGTTTGCTTTGAAAAAGAAATAGCGTCATGTTCCTGGCGAAATATACTCAGTAACCACTCAATTTTTTGTTATATTTGGAGCCGGCGTGACCCTGGCCTTGTTAGCTTCCACAGTTGGCTTAATGCGCGGGCCATGCATGCAACTTTGTTTGTAAAACAAAGAACTCAGATTACTCGCCCTCATCTTTCTCTCACATTATTTCTTTATTCCTTCATCTGTAAATACTTAGTTGTTCAAACAAATTATAAATAGCACAAAAAAGCTTATTGTAGAATGAATAATATTCATATAAAATGAATAATGTAAACGAGAATAGGAGATTTGTACCTTCTTGCGACAATAGTTTAAAAGCTTGGAATTCATACTTGATTGGGTACGGAGTGGAGTGAGGTGGAGTTGACTTGAAAGTCGACTCCAAGTTAATTTAAAATTATTTATATTATTCTTTCAATTTACTTAAACGTATTAATTTATAATCATACATATTACTCAATAGAACATATTACTTTTCTTTTAGATTATGTAAATTAATATGTTTTGAGTAATGTAAATCCGTTATCAATTTTAAGTGTCAACAAGAATAATATATACTAATTCCACACAACTATTTATTTACATAATTATAAATTTAATATAAATGACTCTAAATTAGCTTCGAGTCAATTCCACTTTTTAGGAGTTGAGTCCGAATTTTGAGTTTTTACATTAAAATTAATAAATATACTATTTATATTACTTTAAAATATTAATTTATCTAAATCTAAAAAATAAAATATTTTAATGACTTTTTATTACTCAACTTTTGACGAAGCAATCATAAAATTTGTCACTGAGTCATCAATAGACTTTGACTCAAATAATCTAAGAGTGGAGAGTGGAAGTGACGAGGGGAGTCTCTGAAGTGAAAAAGGTATTTTAAAAATATATTTGCAATAGATTGAATAAGATTAGGTTTCATTAAACAAATTAAAGACTCAATATATGCAGATAGACTTTTGAATTAAATCAGGTTTCACTAAACCAATTAAAGAATTCACAAGAAAATTCAAGTTTTGCATTAAGTCAATGATTTAGGTAGAAAGCGAAGGCCTCTATCAACCCCCGAAGTGCTTGATTTTTTTGCTATCACGGTGTTTCGAACTTTATAGACTCATTAATACTCATTTAATAAACAATTTATATTATTATTATTATTATTATTATTTAGTACATCTGGAAAAATTTGCAGTATAATTCACCCAAAATTAAAAATTCTAAAAAAATAATAAATTTTAAATATATATATATATATATATATATATATATATATATATAGCAGAGAGAGAGCTGATAGGGTGAGAATATGGCTACTAATTGAGCAAGCCAGCTTGTGAGCATTTGGTGTTTGATTTTATTCGACTCAAGTTGAAATGACTCGAAACTCGATATTTAAATATTCGAAATAAAACTCGACTCAAACTCGAATCCTACGAGTCGAGTTTGAATAAGACAGTATTTGAGTCGAATCAACTTGAAATTGACTCGTATATCAATTCGATAATATAATATAATAATATACGTAATATCATTTACCTACTCAAAACATATTTAAAATCATACATAAATCTTATCACTGACTATTAATATAAATTCTAAAAAATAATTTTACTACAATAAAAGAAAGAAAACTAATTTTAATTAACATGACTTTGCTAATTGCAGAAAATCTCTGCCACAACAATTCAAGTATTTATCATAGCTTAATTAACTAAAATCGTAATATTAATAAATTTTGCATGTTATGTCTTATATAAGAGACAAACCACCAAAAACATGCATAAGATGCCAAAAGAGTTATAGTTCATTACCAGGATAAAGATACATATATAAAAAAATTTTAAAAAATTCTATACCAAAATTGTCCAAAAGAGTTAACGGGAACATACTTTTAAAATTACATGGAAAAGAATTAAGCTTTTTTAAAATTGTGCGGAAAAAATTAAGTTTTTAAAATTATTATTTACCGTATTAGGATGCGTTAGCTAGTATTTTAGGTGGGTTGCTAGAATTAGAAGATGTTATTATACGATTATTAGGTGTATCACATTTTATGAGATTTTATTATATTTTATTTAATATTTTTAGGATTTATTTTATTATTATTTAATATAATAGGGAACAAATTAAATTTTATTTATAAAATTACGCATGCATACAGGATTTCTCCATACCGTTGCCCAGACCGTCACCAGAGCGAGGGGGTGGTATAGAATTTTCTAAAAAGAAGAAGTATGTTACGATCGTATTCGTATATACACGGCCACATAGACTCGGCAACCCGGTTTCTTCCTCTGACTTCCCTGCAGGTGCCGCCTTCTTAGAAGCCCCCCATCCATCCCCCAATGACAATGGCCGGCGATCGACGGTTTTTGGCTCGCCGGAGGTTGCTGATGTCAACTTAGCTACCTCACCAGCTCCTTCTCTTTCTCCTCTGCTACCAGCGAATGGTACGTCACCGCCGGCTTCCCCGACTGTGTCTATTTCGGCACCGGTGTCAGCGCCTACACCACCGCACGAAGGTAAAATAAAATTCAGAAGATCTCTGAAACTTATCTTATTGTTTTCGGTTTTGATTTGGGTAAAGATTCTAACTTTTTCTAGCTTCCAATCGTCTTTGATCGTTTGCAGGCGTACCATACGGCGGTGGAGGATCGACCTCCAACTGCACCGGCGGCTCCGAACCTCCTCTTCCTAGGCTCTCACTGAGGTTGTCTGTAGCGTTCCCGAAAAACACGTTTTAGCTTGGAGGAATTGGCATGGCGATCCGCGGCTTCTTGGATGCCAACCTTCTGGGTCAAGGTGTACTTAGGCTCGTTCACAAGGGGGAACTCCCCCGATGGGAAGGAAGTGGTGGTCAAGCAGCTCAACAAGGTTGGTTGTTGGCAGGGAGAGAGGGAGTTCCTAACAAAGGTGGAAATGATCGGCCGAGCGCATCACCCGAATCTAGTTTCCCTGGTTGGATACTGCATTGCCGGTGGGCAGAGAATGCTTGTTTCTGAACTTGTCTCCAATGGCACTCTCGAGTATCATTTGCATGCTGAGCGTCATCCATTGGCGCAACCGATTTTGCATCATCTGGTACATGCTTTGTCTTTAACTGACTTCTCTTAGGCACAAAATTTTTTAATTTCTCTGATCTCGTTACCATTTTTTTTAAAATTTTTACAAGGACGTTTTTTTACCGGGAAACTGCAATGTACCAAGTTCTTCCCTGGCTTTAAAGAGAGCAGCTCTTCCCTGGGCCGTAAGTTTCGACATTGCAGTTTGTGTCGCTCGTGGACTAGTGTCACCGGCGCACACAATGGAGCAACCCGGGGCGTGTTTCGCACTCGAAACACCAGCCTTCGCCCCAAACACGCAACAGAAATGCCGCTACTAAATAGCAGCACAGACGCTACACACTGCCGCTATGCCTAGTGGCCCACAGCTACTACTTCAAATAGTGGCACAAAGCAATTCCCTCCGCCTGGACAATGCCGCTGCAAATAGCGGCACAACATATTACCGCTCAGAATAGTGGCACTAGGCTTCCCACTCGCTCCTACAAACACAATGCAACACCGATCACAATTACCAGCACTCAACTGCCTAGCACCCGGTATTGCTGATTTACTACCGGTAAATAAATCACGACCAATCAACACACAGTAAATATAAACCCCACCAGTAAATAAATCCCCTCGGTTGGTATTGTAACTCAGTCCCGGAATCAAAAGACAGGCTGCCGGTATCACAAAATCAGACGCCGACACCACAATTACAGGACCCATATCCCAACCTTGAATCAATTAATAGAAAACAAGGAAACAAACAATCATCTACCGTGATCGCTTGACACCATGGACATGCAGACCCCACGGTGCTTGACTCTTCCCCTGAAGAGCTGTGAGAACAAAAGAGCACCCCACTCACAACATGTCCTCACGTTTACAACCTCAAGTTGTCGCCTACGACCAACTTGTTAACATGCAAAGACCCCAATAATTGCAAACGGGTTGTGGAAGAACTAAAGCCGTACCTCAATCCAAAAGGCAAACTTCAACTACCCAATGTAGTCGCTCGTCATGAAGATCCAATTCCCTTGTGATGAGGTTTCTCTCCACTCCACAGGAGAGACACGAGCTTTGCATTAGAATAATTCCAGTGCTCTTCTTTTTCTTGTAGACAACCTTCTCTTTTTGTAGAGAAGCCTCACGTGTAAACCCTAGACTCTGGATACATCAATATCTTGCTCCAAATCTTTTCTCCAAAAGATTGTCTCAAGATATGTCCACGTCATTTTGTTTACGGCCACAATTCTGGTTGGATTCATCCAAGTTTATCCCTTGGAGATAGTTGCAAACTCATTGCTTGTGCATGAGGATAAGATACTGTGATCTCCCAAGATAATGTATTTTATTGGCAGTAAACCTCAACTCAAACTTTCGACTAAACCATAAGTCATCGCGTCTCGCCCCTGGCTCTTACTCGGACATCAGAACAACCTCAAAACATGTCCCCAATCGCCACCACAAAAGTCGGAGTGCGCATCTGCTAGACATCGTGTACCGCTCAAATTACCCGCTTCTACCACTAGATCTCGCTACCACTCCAAATACCGGCATGCCACTATTTGGCTCGGTATAGCCCTGTGCTCGGCACCACATCCGCTCATCGCTCCCGCCCACTACCAAACACGGCTCACGCTTGTGCTGACACCTAGTACCAGTATTTGGCTCAGTACTGCTGTGCTGCTCGGCAAGCTGCTTGCACACTGTTCGGTACTCTACTAGATCCACTGCTTGGTAGAACGATCAGCACTACTCGGTATGCTCGGTCACCCTCAACCTTGCTCCGCCGACGGATATGCCGACACACCCATCATGCCTGGTTGTGATGCTCGGTCACCAGCACCCGACTAGCGCCATCTTGAGGTTTCTTCGTCACTCGAGCACAACCACTTGGTTTGTCTGCCCTGCAACTATAATACATGTTAACCTCGATCAACTATTTCACCACTACCCGGTTGTGCCGGGAACAATTGCCCAATCCCAATACCCGGTGCGTCCATAGACTAAGGCTGTAACAACTAGCATACTTACATGGTAGAGTTCTCCGGTAACATGGGGGAATGTTAAATCTGCAAACATCTTCTTTGATGAGGTATATGATATAGAGAAGTCTTTTGGTATGTCTTTGTGGGTGCGTTACAGCTAGGTGACATACTGCAAGTAAATTAATTTCTTGATTGATCTAATCTTGTCTTTGGTTCCGCACATTAGCTTTAAAGTGCTACAACTTGGTAGGATTTCAATGCAAAATTATCTGATTTCGGCTAGACTCTCATCTTAGCAAGTGGATATATTGTGCCAAAGTATAAATGTACAGGTGATTTCTTTTCTAATCGTTTCTCACTCCATATCCATTATTTTCTGCCACCGCTAGCAGGAAGACCCCGTCAGGTCCCTGGTTGACGGTACCGCATCAGCGGCGGTGGCACGGCTGCCCTCTAGGAACCCCTTCACCAACCTCAGCCAGGAGGATGCCAATCTCACGCTCACCCGCACTCTCGAGGAGCAAGTTCTTCTTCTTGACAAGATTTTTCTTGTTAGATGATGTGATTGTGAATTTTTGTTTAGATTTTGGTTTCTTGTTGGACGATTTGATGTACTTTTTAGGATTAGGGTTTGTTGTATAAATGGTGACATTGCAATCTTTTGTTTAGATTCTGATTTCTTGTTAGATGATTTGATGTAGTTTTTTAGGATTGGGGGTGTGTTGTCTAAATGGTGAGATTGCGAACTTTTATTTAGATTCTGCTTTTATGTTGTTTTGGTGATTATCTCTTTAATTAGAATTTTTAGGATTAAGGTTTGTTATCAGGATGGTGTGATTACACATTTTTGTTTAGATTCTGGTTTCTCGTGGGGAGAATGATGTAGTTTTTTTTAATTTATTTTTTTTCAATTTTGGGTTTACAATTCTAAGCATTTTATTTTTTTGGAAACATATGCTCTTAAATGGTGTCTAAGGTATTTTGTAAAAAAATTGAAACATGGTTGAAACTTGAAAAGACCTTTTATTATTAAAATAGTTTATATAAATATGTTGATAAATTATTTTTGTTAATTTTAATCTCTATAACTTAATGTTTTTTCTTTCAAACAAGTTATTTTTGATCTTATGATCAACCTGATTTCGAGCTTCCAAGCGAGTTAATTTTAACCTCCCAAATGAGTTAGTTTCGAACTCCCAAATGAGTTAGTTTCGAACTCCCAAACGAGCTGGTTTCGAGCTCTTAAAAATTTAACAGTTTAAGTGTATTCAAGCTCTAATCAAACTCAAACAACATTAGAAATATTTAAGTTGATATTAATTAAATATACTCAAAACTCGTTTCATCTTAAGTCGAGTATGAACGAATTTTTAGCTATTCGAGTCGAGTACGAGAACAAGCTGAGTTTAACTCGCTTGCTCGTTTAAGAGTCTTATGTGAGAACTTAGAAACTTTAATAAGTCATTTTTACACCATTGAATCAGATTCAATGGTGATGATTGAGAAGGGTACTTCTATCACCATGGTTTTACAACTCAAACCCACCGTGTTCGGAATTCCTAAGTTTCTAAATTTTTACTCTATTATAATTATTATTATTATTATTATTATTATTATATAATATAATACTGATTATGATTAAGAAAAAAATAGGTATAGGTTAAAATAGTACAAATGCTTAAACAATACCTGATTGGAATGTGTCACACGATGTTTCAAGTGCAATATAGGGTATTTAAAACTATGATCTCAATGTTTGTGTACTCCCAAGTCCTTAAAATAGACAAACGTGAAAAGATTGAAGTCATTAATCGCCTCAAATACTTAGTATGCACCTTTCAAAAAAAAAACACTCAATGTCCACAATATTTCATATTACCAAAAGGAGCGATCGAACATAGAAATCTGTAATAACGTATAAGAATTTTTTTAAAAATGAAGTACAAGAATTGAAGCTATATATGACTGCTGATGAGCTGATCTCCCCACTGACTAAGTTAAATAAAAAAATATATGTTAACTTTGAGATTTCTCGTGAGGTTGACTCTAAAGCAATAAATATAATAATTGATTAAATGACTAAATCGAGCTCTTCAAGGTTTAGTCTAATCTCTCTTAAAACTTTTTACAACGTGAGACTACTAATTTTGGTAATTATGTAAGACCAAATAGTCTACAAGGCAGCTCTAAAACTAGAGATTCAGGCTCAATTTGGTCAACAATGGGATTGACTTTGAGTTGTCTCCAACGTAGATCAAAGACATCAATATTAAAAGTAATTGACCCCAAGTCTCCTTAGAGAGTATATCAAGTCAAGTTCAAATTTTAAGTTTTTCGATATATTTTTTAAAAAGCCTATAATACCTTCTTTACTAATTTAACTAAATAATGTCAATGATTATGACATTTTATTTGCTCTTAATGTTTGATTTGTGGAGTCCAATAGATCAGTTCATCGTGGATGAGTTATTTATGAAATTCAACTAAAAACTTGACATGAATAACTATAAAGTTTAAAACTATTATATAAGTTTTATGATAACCATAATAAATAAATAAGCCAGCTGACCCTGTATAATTTGAAATATTTTGGTGAATTCAATTCCATTGTACATTGGGCTCCAGGTTCGAGCTACCCGAGCCCACGACTCCTCTGCTCAAGCTATATACACAGTTCATCAACCAACACCAATGCTGCCATGCGCTGCATCAAAATGCAGTGCATTGGCCGCGTTTTAATTTGGGCCGTTGGATCAAAATCCAACGGCCCAAACATATTTTCCGTTTTTTTCCGCCCTCTCCCGTTTTCTCTTGCGCCTTATTCCGCCGCCCCCGCCCCCGGCCCCGCCCGAAGCCGCGGTTCCCCACCACCCTAGCCCGCAGCTGCGGCGCCCATCCCCCACCCCCCCCCCCCGGGCCGCCCGCTTCCACCCCCAGCCGTGTTTCCCCCTCACCCCCCTCCCCTGGGCGAGCTGCGGCCCCCTACCCCCGCCCGGCGCCGCGGCCTGCCCCTGCTCTTGCTCGAAGCTGCGGTCTCCCCTGCTCCCCCCCCCCAGCGCTATGGCCCGCGCCTGCCCCTACCCGAAGCCGCGGTCCCCCTGCCTCCCTCGCCTGCAGCCACCCCCTCCTGCCCCCCGCGGGCTGCCGACGGCAAGGTCACCGGCGGTGGAGTGGCGCGGCAGAACGAAGGGGGGGGAAGAAACAGGGGAGGGTAGTTTTGTAATAAAAATTTGACTCGCTCCCGACTCGAGTCAAGTTTTTATTATGAAATAAATATTAAAAAATAAAATAATTTCGTGATAATAATTTGACTAAGTCCCGTTTCAAGTCAATATTAAGAAATAATTTTTTTTTAAAATATTTTCATAATAAAAACCTAACTCGATCACACGCAGGGGATGTCGAGGGTGATAGGAATTTCGTAATAAAAATTTGAGCTCGCTCGCAGTGAGCTCCGATTGCTCACGGCTGCCCGCTCCCCGCCTGCACCCCGCCACCACCACACGTTTTCCAGTCGGCCCACCAACCCCTGAGCGGCGACAGCGTTGGTGAGCGGTCGGCCGGCGGCGAGTTAGCCGGCGATGGGATGGTGCCGCGAAACAGAGGGAGGAAGAAATAGGGAGGGTATTTTTGTAATAAAAATTTGACTTGAGTCGGGATCGAGTCAAATTTTTATTAGGAAATAAATTTTAAAAAGAATAAAATAATTTCATTAAAAATAATTGATTCGATCCCGACTTAAGTCAAGTTAATATTATGAAATAAATTTTAAAAAAATAAAATAATTTCATAAAAAAACTTAACTCGATCCTGTAATAAATTATTTTAACTCGAGTCGAGATCGAATAAAATTTTTATTACGAAATTATTTTATTTAATTTTTTTTTGTAATATTAACTTAAGTCGGGATCGAGTTAAGTTTTTATTATGAAATTGTTTTATTTTTAAAAAAATTATTTTATAATATTAACTCGAGTCCGATCGAGTAAAATTTTTATTACCAAAATACTCTCCCATGTTTCTTCCTCGTTTATTTGGCGTGCCACCCCTGCTGGCGACCTTGCCGCCGATCGCCCGCTGGCCAATAATGTCACCACCTCGGGGCTGGATGTGCCTGCTAGGAAATGCATGGCGCCGGTCTCGTGTGGGACCAAATAAAGTTTTTATTACAAAATTATTTTATTTTTTTAAATTTATTTCGTAATATTGACTCGATCTCGTGCAGGATCGAGTCAAGTTTTATTACAAAAATTATTTTATTTTATTTTATAATATTGACTCTATCCCATGCAAGATCGAGGCAAATTTTTATTATAAAAATTATTTTTTAAATTTATTTCGTAATATTAACTCGAGTCGGGGACCGAGTAAAGTTTTTATTATGATTCTACCCTCCCCTGTCCCCCCCCCCCTCCCCCTCTCTCTTGCTGATCCACCCCACCGTCGGCGACCTCGCCGCCGGCCACCCGCCGGGGGGGGGGTGGGATTTGGGGGATGGCGAGGGTGGGGCTGCAATTGCGAGCGGGGGGCACAGAGGTGGTGGGGAACGCCGAGGGGGCCGTGGCTGCGGGCAGGGGGGTGGGACCACGGCGGCGGGGCGGGGGAGGGGGAGGGGGGTGGGAATGCGAGGGGCGGGGGGGGGTGGGAATGCGGGGGGCGGGGGGGGGAGGATGGGGCGGTGGTTGCGAGCAGGGCCTGGGCGGCTACAGGGGCGACCGGCAGGGAAGGTCGGCGGCGCAAGTGGACGTACTGGAGGGAGAAACGGGGCGGGGGGGGTTGGAAAAATGGAGAAATTGGGGGAAGGGGTGAAAATATATATAAATTGATTAATGGCCATTGGATTTTAATCCAACGGCCATCAATCCAATGTGCTACCTGCGCTGCAAAAGGCAGGCAGCACACTGTATCACCTCTCCATCAACCAATATACTTTAAGCTGGGTATTTATTTGGTCTTCAACTGAACAATTAAGAGTTCGAGCCAAATACATTTGACTCCTAAATTATTTGGGCTTGGTATAATTATAAAGACCGAGCTATTGTTTAACTAGAGTATGAGCGCTATATATTTGTTTCTTAGGTACCTTGCATATGCGATTGAGAAGATGTCTCGTCGGCTGACCGAAATATCGGTGCCGCCTAGCAACTGTAAAATTTGAATATATTTTTTTAAAACTGAATTTGTTTTCGCCAAATGACCATAAAGGCGTTATTTTCCTCTCTTATTATCGGTGTCCATGCCACCTGCGAGGAGATTTCCGTTCAGTGTGATTGCATCTCTACCAAATTGCCAAGTTTGGCTTTTGCCTAATAGTTGTTTAAAAATTTGGGATTTGGACTCAACTAGGTAAGTTACTGAGAGGAGTCGACTTAAAGTCTATTATAAGTTGAGTAAAAATTATTTATAATAATTTTTAATCCAACTGAGTAGAAAAACATATAAAATAATAAAATATTACTCTCTTTGATATTTAAAATTGATAAATATATAATTTATATTAATTATTTTAAATTATTGATTTAATTAATTTTAAAAAAATAATACGTTTTAAAAAAATTTTACTTGATTCAAATAATTATTCATAGAGTTCGACTTGCAAATTTATAAAGTGAGTAGTTTGTGGTATTTTTTTAGACTAAAAAACATGTTTTAAAATTAAGAATCTAAAGAGGCATTTATAAAAATATTGATACATTCTTATAATTAATATTGTGTGACACGTGGTCATCATGTATTATTTGGAAATCGATTATTAGCACAATATGAGATTGTTAGTATCTATAAATTAAGGACCCATGTCCAAAATAATGATTTGATGGCGCCGTTTATTTTATCGAATATCCAAACCTAGGCTTAAAAAGCCTATACTACGACTATATAGACCATAGGGGGGCACATCAACTCATATGATCAATAGTTATTAACACAGCACACATTACTTAATCACATGCATTCAGGAAGATTTCTGCCAGTGATTTGGATTTGGGCTGATATTATGTAGAGATTTGCGCAAGACATAACAATTAGCTGTGTGGAACAACTTACTTCCAACAATCCATTGCGGTTCCCATCATTTTACTACCGTCTAACATGTCGTATACACATCCGCTCAAGAAACCAAGCAGGCGATACATGCGGCTTTGTTTTTGTATATATAAATTAGACAGGGAGCTCCAAACTTCCGCCACCAAATTACTTTGCAAGGACAGGTATTAACCACCACATTTTGGGTCTCTACTTCCCACATGCACTCCTACCAACTACCCAGAGATGAAAGACGTTTAACCCACATGTGAAAGATATTACACACCACATACATCGTGTTTTCATAATCTGATCAGAAGCAATGATATATATTAATAAGTTGAAAGTTCACCAATTATATACGCAGGTATGATACCACACGAATGGGATATAAAAAATGCAGTGCATGCAAGTAGTGTATACCGTAAACGTATATTAATATATATAGCGTATATATGGGCGCTCTCACATCTTGTGTTCATTTCGGGGCCCCAGTCGCATGCTGCCACAGATTTTGTCGATTAGAATTGACTGGCTGTTACAAGAAACCGCGAAGGGGGGATAACTTGATGGATAGTGTTATTTTAATCTAGACAAATCTCTTACAGTGCAACGCGTTGAGTGCTCACCAAAAAAAGCATGGAACAGTAGTTTTATCTTCGCTGATAGCGGTGGAGTGCCTCCCATTGCGTCTGTATATATATTTTAACATGTAAGGGATGGATAGGTTTGCGCGGTCACTTCTATGTAACTTGTAACAAGGGGAAGGCGATACAAAGGGTGAGAGGAGGGGATTGTATTTGGGTACCCGCTTGGGAGATCTCTCTCTATTTGCAAGGGAAGAAGATCTCTTCCTCAACTGCTGGGAAATAAAACATGAATTATATGGGCCCTTCTTTTCATTTCCAGCAAGGAGATGAGCTCTGCTTCAACTCCCAATTCTTCCCTCTCTCCCAGCAACAGCAGCAGCCGTCGCCGCCTCACCAGCCTTTGCAGCAGGCGCTTGTTGGCCCCGGCCGTGGCCTAGGCTACCAGCCGAGCTCTCGGAGAGAGCTGGCGTCGAATTCGATGGCGGGGAACGACAGAGATGGGGAAGAATTAGACGACAAGATTAATAACAAGAAGAAGAAGATCATCCACCGCGATGTGGAGAGACAGAGGCGCCATGAGATGGCCATGCTCTATGCCTCTCTCCGTTTCCTTCTCCCCATAGAATACCTTAAGGTCTCCGATACTTTCCTCTTATTTGTTCAACGGTTTAGGGTTTGTTTCACTCTACGACAAAATATCTGAATATGTTCATCTCTTTTGCAATTATATCGACTAATTTTAGTTACGTTTGCCTTTTGTCTTCAGACACATTACTTGTTGTAGTGTAATTTAAGTGGTACCTTTTTATTCTAACAAGTGAAACGAATTATCCTGTTGTAGGGTAAGAGGTCTATATCCGATCATATGAACGAGGCCGCGAATTACATAAAGAACTTGCAGAAGAAGATCAAGGAGCTGACGGAGAAGAGGGACGGGCTCAAGAGGGTGGTATTGGGTGGACTGGCCGATGGCTGCCTAGAAGAGGGTGCAAGTGCTAGACAAACCCAGGTGGTGGTCAGGCCGTCTTGGGCCGGAGCTGAGGTCGTGATCAGCGCAGCATCGGCGGAGGGGCTGCCCCTCTCGGAGGTCCTGGAGATGCTCATGGACGCCGGGTTAAGTGTTATCAACTGCACTTCCAACAATCTGCACGGGATGGTAGTGTACACTATCCAGTGTGAGGTGAGTTTTGATGTTTCCCTAGTCTTCTAGCTAACAGTTTTTTCTTTTCGGATAAGTGATAATTACTATATGATGAATCTAAATGAATTCATTTAACGGTGGTCATAAGGAGTGGATTTTTACAAGGCTTTATAGAGAGAAATGGTGTAGTTGTTTAGATTTTCTAACATAAAAAATATATATCCGAAAATTAATAAGGTTCGAATTTTGTAAGTAAAAGTATTTATCTATAGTGTTTTTTTAAATTAAATAGTGTGTGTGGAAGAGTATTTGCCCTTTTTTTGTCGAGGTAGAAGTTTTGCATATGTATCGGAGTGTGAAAATAAACATAATAAGAGTTACCTTGTTTTCCAATTCAGGGCTTCAGTTCTTAATTAGTAGAGTTCATTGACACTCTAAAAGTATCATTTTTCTTGGTTAATTTATAAGTGGTAGTCATGGTGCTTCATATTAGGGTTAGGGTCATAACAAATATGACTATTGTGTATATATGCATGCGCAGGCAAGGGATATAAATGAGGTGGATCTGAATGAGCTTCAACACAAGATAACTGAATCTTTCTGCCTCTCCAGATAAAATGAGTTATACAATTTAAGCAAATCAGCATTTTAAAGGAATCAAGTGCTGGCTAGGGTTTAGATTCTTATGCAAGGACTAGATATCATTTTCCCTTAGATTTCTCTCTCTCTCCCTCTCTCCCTCTAATAGACGATACTCTTCTTGATGTACCCATGACTACCTATTTTCTACGTACTGTAGCACAAAGGAATAGGAGCTGAACCAGTTTGTAGGTGAAAAAAGCTCCAAGAATTATATATGAATAATAACTGTATCTTCTTGTATCAAAATAATATTGCAGACAGTTCATTAAAACATTACGCTGCATGCATGATGTTGCTTTCTCAACTATTATAATTAGCTGTTCATGAGAACAAATAGTTGCGAATATATAATATATATTCATGAGATAAAGAGATTTCATTAATTGATTCATTCTTCATTAAATCGGATATTTTATTTTTGATATATGTAAGAAATAGTTATAAGTGCAGTCAAGGTAAATATATCAAATTGTTTTTTTGAAGAACAAATTTGAGTTACGCAATTATAATGGACCAAAGTAAATATATCGTTAGATATAAAGTGGCTCTTAATTTCCTGCTTTTGAATACTAGATATGATAGAATTAGGCAAATCATATCTGGAAAATAAAAAAGAAGTACTACACCACCTATTAATTTCGTACGATCCAAATGTCTTCACAAATTAGACAGTTTGGTTCAATTTTTTTAATTTCACATTCCATTTTTTAGTGAATCGACCTAAGCTAGCTTTCCATCGCACATTGACATTTGACAGTACTACCTAAAATATTGTGTTCTCGGTGCTTGATATGTGGTGTTTTAAGTGATTGGATATTGCGTGCGCCATCCATGGACGCACATGGAGACGCACGAAATCTCGACCATTGATTATTAATGGTGGGGATTGCGTGCACCTCCATATGCCTCATGGGTAGCGCATGCGACTCTGGCTCGTTTTAAGTAATGGGAACATTGTTATGAGTTATGACGTGTAATTAAGATTAAGTACTCCGCATAGAGTTTTAACTTAAGCAAGTTTCTTTCTTGCATCTAATTTATCGAAGAACAATTCGCTAAGCATGCGGACGAAAATGAGTTACAAAATGTAAATAACTAGACTATTATTTTATACACCTTAGTTTACCCATCAAATTAAATGAATTTCTATACAAAAAACCAGACTATTCGGTGCTAAATACCTCAAACTTGACGTCCTTACGTATAGCTGCGTGTTTCAGAGTACTTTTTAATATAATGTTTATGTAATAACTATTGAGGTGTGTTAGGCTAGACGTAACAAAAAATTAACTTACCAGCCGTGTGAAAAGATATGGGCAACAACATGTCAAGTATAGATATATATATTATACAATATTGGCAGTTTATTTATTTATAAAATATGACGTATCAGTAAATATTGATATCACACTATTTAATTTGACATCCAGTTATAATGTCTGGGAAATCATATATCGATCATATTATCAGAACTATTTTATGTCTGATCAGTTGGCCTTCACTTGTGAAACCTATCTATGTTTACTTTTACTTAATCAAATACTTAATCAAATATAGAGCCCCTCTTTGCTAGATGTGGCTTCTTTTAAAGATTTTTTTAATAAAATTTAGTAAATTTTTAAGAGACAGTATTAATTAGCTAGATATATATCTACCACTCATATACCTTCTTAATATTGTTATATTTGTCGCCACTCTTAATATAGAGCTGATTATTATAGTATTGTTGTAGAATTTTTTGAGTTTCCAAAATGTAAGTAAAAATTCTATTAAAATTCTCCTAATTTTATAAGGATTCACCAATAATCACTTTATATATGAGTTTGACTCCTTATATGAGCTGCTCAAGAGGCAACTCTCTCTCTCTCTCTCTCTCTCTCACATATAGATACATTAAACCAATTCTATATATCAGGGTATCTTATAAAGATTTTAAATTTTTTTTATTTATCACGATATATTGAAACATTTATGACTATTTACGTACTAATTTGTTTTGTCAACTAAAATATTTGATTGCAATTAATTAATATTTTAAATATTTATGTAAAAATATATGAAAGAAACATTTTCTTTTGAATATAGCTGGCACAACGATAGTTTAGATGGTCCCATTTTTATTAATAACTTTCTGTATAAATAATATCTAGAAATCTAGTATAAGTGGAATTTGATATGACTAAATTATCACTTCAATATAGTTAAAATTGAAGATCTATGGTTCATCCCTATTGATTTAATGAAACTTATCCCAATAAATATTAAGGGTGGAATTAATTTTGAGGATTTTATACCCTACCCACTTTATGAAATTTAATCTTCAAAATTTTTTTTCCATCTATAAGCCCAGTTTATATCCATAATTCAATTCAACCTACTATCGACTACTGTCTTGGTTAATAATCAGACTCAATTTTAAACTAATTAGCCTAAATTATTTGTTGAAAATGATTAATCTAAATTGAAAATTTAGATGGAGACCACTCGGAATATACTACATCTTACTTAAAGAGTATTGATGATAGACGAATTTAAAGGATATTATATAATGAATAATTAAGTTCCTCATAAATAAATCAATTCAAAAGAATGAGATATAAGCTCGAGCTTTGTTTGTGATTGAACATTTCTTTTCTGTATTAGACATACATGGATATATATATTCGACTTTGTTTATAATGTATAAGTTTTTTAAAAAATTAAATAACCCACACATCATCTAGTTCCGACTAGGTACCCTAATAATCATACGTGAAGTGAAGGATGAATCATATAGCTCTAATTAACTACTTATTAAGCCCACACGCATACAAGGGATTTGTTCTAGAGGTACTCAAGAACACCATTACGATCACGATTACGATTGAGCACCATTATTATTTCATTTTTTTACTCAAAAACTCCCTAGTATATTCCTCACTATATATACACAAGTACGTAGTTTTAAATTTTAAGGTGCTTCTCAACATGGTAATTTTAGCATTATGTTTTTTCCTCACAATTAGTATTCAAGCCATCTAGCTAAATTGATCTTACAAGTGTCATTGGCCGGTCAATATGATTCAATACACTAGTAGAAAATTGGCCTTCAGCGACCAGAAATCAAGTCGTTGAAGACCATAAATGAGGCCACTGATAAAATTTACAATCAGAATTACTACCGCATAATCCAGTTATAATAGTTAAGGTTGTTGATAAAATTTATGACTAGAACAAAATTCGGTCGTAAAAATACAACCAGACTTGCCTGTTTTAATTTGGTTTCTAAATTATTGACCACAAGTGTGATTGTAAACCCAATCGCAAATTATTTGTAACCGGGTTTCTAATTGTAAATTTGGTTTCAACTCTAGTTTCACAATGGTTTCTTTCCGGTCATTAAATTTTTATAAGCGGGTTCTAGTCATAGATGCGAATGCAAAATAGTCACCACCCAATTGCAAAATAACCCTAATTTTTTAGAATAATTGTTATTTTTTGTCTTAAATTACTTGTTCAATAACAAAAGATTACAAATAAATAGATATGATGATAACGCACACACACACACACACACATATATATATAAGTTAAATCTAAAATACAATAAAATATTCAATGCCATACATGAAATATAAATCAAATATTTAATACAAAAAATTCTTAATTATATCTATATCAAGTGAGGGACATGAGGATCATGAGGGGGCATATCAGAGTCATAATCAAAAGGGTCATAACATTATTCTCTATATATGGTCATCATATGACGAAGCATCCGAGCATCCAAAGTAGTGGTAATCGACTAGACAAGTAGTTCATCTCTAGTGTGAGCCTCCTCCCTTTGTCGGTGGTCTCTGTCGTCAAGAAGCTGGGTAAGCTAGCTGTCCCTAGCCTCAGCCTCATCCATCATCTTCTCCCTCACCCCTTAATCTCTACATGTTTATCCTGCTCATAGGTCTCAAAATCCTTGAGCTGGTTGAGTAAAGACTCATCAAGCTGATGAGTCTAATTTATCATACTAGCACTATACCCAGCATCATTGGTGTCATAAGAAGTGGATCTATGTGACTTGGGAGGAAGGTGGTGCAATGCAATCAATGCATATCTCAATCCATGATATCGGCCCTTGTTTGGCTCTTTGACTGCTTATGGGTAGCTAGAAGGATTAGTACTATATATCGACTCTATACGCTCTTGATACCTAACATGAAAATTTGTTATTTATTAGCACATATCAGTTAACAGTTTTTAAAAAATATAACATGCCTAAAATGGATGATATCATATGACACATAAAAAGAAGTTAGATATATTTGCAATTTGCTAATAAAATCATTATAAAGCATACAATTTTAAAGAAAATCTAAATCTCCCTTGTTAATAAAACATTAAAAAAATTCCACACATGTACAAATTTCACATTTTATATTTTACGATTTCATAATCAATATTTCGCACAACAATTACACATTCATATAATAATTTCACATTCATTAAGGAGAAAATGTTTGGTCTTGACATGTGTCTTTCTCTTGTAAAGCAAAAACAACACAAAAGCTCCTCTAACTCATATTTTTTCGTTTGCTTACTGTTGGCAATAATTAAACATTTGGCAAATAGTAAAAGATAGGATTGCAATGTCATAATATGAATTAAATGAGCTTGTGCAAATTTCATATTTGCTACATATTTCTAAAGGGAAATATGAACTCACTTATTTGCTTATTTAAAAAAGTGCTTAACAATCAAAAATAAAATAAAACACAAACTTACCTCCACAGCTTCGAAATACTTATTGGCATATACACCCTTCCCTTTGTCTTTCTAGTGCTTGTGGTAAGAAAAAATTGACCACAGAACAAGGCATCCCATCTCTTTCTCTAGCATTACAAAGAACTTAAATAAATTTTAACCTAATCAAATGATGAACCAAATGATTAAAGAAAAGTATTTATACCAAACATTTTCCATGGATCTCTAAACTAACAAATCCACCAACATGATGCGCTATTTCACTACCCTCATTCATCTGGTTCTTTTTATTTTCTCTTTTAGCTTATAAAATCCATCATTAGCCTGGTGATCCCAAATGAGACGTTCCCAGATGTCCGGTTGAATCCAAGTAGCCCAACATTCCTCCATATAGTCATCCAACTGTGTGAGTGTTGTATTCCTCACTTACTTCACCACCCCCTTATACAATTTGGGGGCGGCCTCGAAAAAGGTAGCTCACGCTCATAGCTCATCCTCCAACCACCATGTATACTTTGTCTAAAATAAAATTAAACAACTTTACATATTAGGTAATATATTTTTCATATCTAAATAATCTAAATTAAATATTGGTGTAATTTATCATCTACCCTCTACACCATATATCCATGAGACCAAGAGGCACATCAGTCAACCTTGGCTATGGTCCATGGAACTTGTACTTAATTGTGGCAGTAATTTGTGTAGGAATACTCGGTTCAAGAAGTCTATAAAATTTATAAAATAATTAGAATAGGTTCATCCCAGATCTGCATTAAAATTAAATTTACAACATTAGAGTAAGAATATGAAAACATTACCTCCCTATAATTGGATGAAACAAGACATTAGAACATACAACATTGCGCAATGCCAATGGTCTGTCCAGTCTTCGAGGCTACCAAGAACTAGCTACCTCATCTATGGTATCTGCACGAGGCTCCTCCACATCATCACTCAACGGGGGTGTATAGGCATCCTCATCTAGTGGCGATGAAATTGGCTCATCTACGTGACCCTTGCAACGGGATCCAAATCCGCGTGGCCCACTCCCACGCCAAACTGGACAATGACCACGAATCATATCTACAGTCACATAGTTTTTTTAAAAATTATTGCAAATTTATTTTTTCGCATATGAGGATTACAAAAGTATTCAAAAAAATTGCATTATTAGTTGTCACATTGTTATTCATCTTATGAAGTCTCCTCATATCTACTCTGATCGTGAAATATAAAATTCTTCTACGTCTACTTCATTATTTATATATGAATCAGTCAGTCAATGAGATGTTATTTTGAGGTCATTATTAAGTTGAGGACCACTTGTTCATGTATGATCATCTTGATCCACGTTTTCTACTTCTTCATTTGTTTGTAAGTCCTCATAAGACATATGCATGACAAATTCTCTTCCAGGTCTTACTTTACAAGTTATCCACCACTAGCGTCTTTCTCGATACTTAGACTGGTAAGATATATAATATATTTGTTGGGCTTGAGAGGTCAAAATAAATATATAAGAAGAGGTTAATGTACTGTTTATGTTTAATTTTCACTAAACCATGAGGATGTACAACTCGAACTCCTCTAGTTGTATCAAACCAATGGAACTTAAACAATACAATTGTATCCTCCTTATAATATAACTCATAAACATTAAGAAAGATTACGTAATAATCTGCTCCTCTTCGGACCACATACTACCTATAACACAAATCCCACTATGTGATGTTCGTTGGAGGTCATCATAGATGGTAATTCAAAATTTATAACTATTTGTAAAATATCATTTATAATGTCTAACATTTCAAGATGGACCATAGGATAAGGTGCGAATATGATTATCAATCTGAAATTCGTGATTTGCATAAACCTATAAGGATGAATTAACATTTTAAAAAATAAAGCATTGTTAATCATATTGTAATTATCTTCTTAAATTCTTAAATTACTTACATAATTGTGTAACCATCTTGTAAAAACAGAATCTCTGTATTTTGATTACTCTTCACCAAAGATGTTCCTATATTGATGTCTGCCATTTATATCAAATAATCTTCAATATAAAATAATAAACATGTTAAAATTTTTACATAAAATGAAATAGTATATGGAAGAATAAGTTTTGATTGCACAAACTCGACATAAGGTTCAATCTCTTTACAATTCAAAAGGACATAAAATGGGCAACATATAGTTTGTCATCTTCGTGTGTTTGAAAATCATTAGTAAGGGGGATTGCTTGACTTGGATGTGAAAATATTGATAAACAACCACACCACAGGGATTTTATTGAGGACAATGCAAGGGTGTTGGAATGTCATCTTCAAAATAGAAAGCATAGAATAATAATATCTCTTCCACAATATACGCCTCACATATTGAATCCTCCGAATATGCCTTATTTGATACTTTTTTGTTTAAATATTAAATAAATAATTCAAAAGGATACATCCATATATAATGAGGTGATCCACATACGCGAGCCTCGAAAGTTAAGTGAATAGGTAGATGCTTTATTGAATCAAAAAAACTTTTCAACCATGGCCTAGATTCTACGCATAACAATGCATCTACTCTTAATGTGATCTCTTCACATGTTAATATTTGTGGTGGTCCATCTTTTTCAACTCTATTTTTTAAAAATTGTTGCCTTTATCGTCTAAATGGGTGATTTGGAGGAAGATGTTATTGGAGACAATCAAACTAGCAAGGCTTACAAGAGTATTGGAGATAAAAAACTTTTATTTTTTCCATACAAATAGGGCAAGAAAGCCTACCATGGGTAATCCATCTAAATAAAATTTTATAAGCCAAGAAATCATTAATTGTTTACAAAAAATTGTCCACGTATAAAAATTTTGTCTTAGTGAAATATCTTATGTCTCAACATCATCAACCCATAACAATATCAAGTCATCTATGAAAGGTCAAAAATATACATCAATATTCTAATCTGGCTTATCTTTTTCATGGATGAGCAAACATAAAAATATAAATAAATGAGTCATGCACATATATGATGGAAAATTATAAATAGTGATAATGACCAGCTAGATAGAATACTACTTTGTTAATTATAGAAATAGATTAATGTCACTTGCGCATAAGCCTAATATGACATTGCATGGATTCTAAGCAAAGGATTGGTGATACCCATCAAAATGGTTCCATGCCTCGCTATTTAAAGGGTGAGTTGTTACCCTAGGGACCCCTCCATTTTTTGCATGCCAAGACATGTGTTCGATGGTTTTTCGTGACATAAATAATCTTTATAATCTTGAAATAATATAAAAATATTGCAATACTTTAGTTATGACACACTCTTGATGAACATCTTTCCTTACTGGTATATATCTTTTGGCCTTGGAGTGTAAGCACTCTTGTAAATGTAATGTCTCCTTATAAAAAAGCATGCACTCATTGGGACGTACATGTATTTTTTCTACTCTCATTTCTCACTTCTTCATCAGTTTCTTTGAGTCATAAAAAGAACCCAACAATTTATTCTCTCTTGACAAAACACTTTTCATAACAAAAACAAATTCATTAAATGTTATTTGGGCAACATTACAACTTGTTTTTATATTTACTAAACTTGCAATTGTTTACCAAGGAAAAGCGTAGTCACAACCTAGATACAATTCTTGATATTACTATCAAAGTAGATCATAAAATATTTGCGCTTCAAGATTAGGTTGTTCATCGGTAAAGTCATGGTGGTATGCTGATTGATGAGGAACCTCAAAATGAGGACCAACAACATCATATACCATCCCCTTAAATCCTAAATTATCTTCATCAATTGCACTAGAAGTTGAACTTTCATACTCATGAATACCTCACAATGAACTCTCACCATGAGAGGTACACATATAATATGCCAGCATAAATCCATGATAATATAAATGTTGATTGGCATCATCTCGTACCATACTACACCAATTGAGACATCTATTGCATTGACAAAAAATTTCTAAATTACCTACAACTTCTGGATATAAGAATGCAAAATCAAGAAATATCTTAACTCCTGCTCATAATCTGAATTGAAAATTCCTCCTTCTATCCATCTTTTATACATCCCATCATGCTCATTTGTATTCATTATCACATGCACTAATCACCGAAAATAAGATAATTTAGATGTCTATAATACACTGACACACGTCAATGTTTGTATATTTATATGAAATGCATGTATCTAATGTTTGAAAAATATTGTTTTACATGATTATGAATCGAAAATTTGTGACAACATTTTTGATCGCTTCTCTGGTCGCAATATAAAGTTTCAACTGTTTTGAAATTGTATTAATGATCGCAAATTCATTTTTAAATTTTGAGTTTCCTAATGAAACTTAGCAATCATTCTGCAATCGGAAAATGCGGTTGCAATATGTTTGCAACCATATTTAGCGACCTTAAAGGGCAGGCACAAAATTCCAATTGCTAAGTTTATCATTAAACGATTATTAAACTATAGATGTATTCTACGATCGAGTTTACGGTCGCAACTTAGTTATAAATTCTACCCGTTTCAAAATGGTTGTTTTTTTCCAACTGCATTTCATAGTCGCTAATGATCAATTTTTTTATTAGTTATACACTCAATAACTCAACCCCAAACCAATCTACAAATATGAAAACCTCGATAGAAAGAGGTGCTTCATATGGAACAAATTTGAAGGTAAAGAAAAAGAAAACTCATATGAATTTGTGTTTATTTCTTTGTAAAAATATTTTTTTCTTATGATTTTGAGTTAACGATATGTTTGGATGTAAAGAAAGTGAAGAGAGAAAGTGTGATAATTCTCAGACTTTTGCTTTTCCATTAAAAATATAAGCAAACGAGAGAAATAGATAATACTATAAAAAGCTTTCATCTTTTCTAACCAAACACAGAAATATTATTAAAAATTCAAAAAAAATCTTTTCATATCCACGCTTTTTCATTTTTTCACTGTCCAGAAAGACGGCGTGAGCGCTTGGATTTTGTGGCATCAGCTGGCTTTTAGTTGTGGTTGACTCAGTGAGGGTATTTTTCATATTAAAAAATTTACCATTATAAATTAAGATTCAAATACAAAATTGTAATTGTAATATTTTGTAATTAAAATTTACCATTATAAAGCCTGTTAATTAGACATAGATTTTAATTAGTGAAATCAATAAAATCATAATTAAAATTTTACCACTTTGCATTATTACATAGGTTTTAATTAATAAAATTAATAAAACCATAATCAATGTCAATCATTATAAAGACAATCTTTCAGTGAAATCATATAAACAAGAAAATATATCATCATAACATCACATCCAATCACATCCAACTAATGAATTTCATTCCTTACGGGTGGTTAAAAGGCCGAGAGTGGTTAAAAAAGATATATCTCTTCTTAGAGGTTAATTTGGAGTTCTAGCCCTCTTATTTTTCATACTTCGTTACTAATTGAATCGATCTATGACCAATTTTAAAGAAAGAGTCTATTTTTATAGATAACATTCAATGAATAAAAAATAAATTATAATAATTTAATACTTTAAACATAGATTTTAATTTTAGAGATAGACTTGGATAAACTTAAGAGATAAACTATAAAAAATTATTTATTCTTTTATTTTATTGCATTTTGGTATGTTGAATCTCTCATTTTTCATGGGTGAACGATTTTTAGCTTCCATTTTTATAATCAAAATAAATAAAAAATTAATTAATAAACAAATTATATATTATTATTAGGACTTCACTTAATATGTCTAACCTATCTAATCTTAATAATAAAAGGAAAGCTAAAAGTTTGGCTTGAATAAAAATAAAAGATTTAATTACTGGATTAGTCCAGTGTTAGTTTTGAAAAAATGGCTAATGATTTATATAAAGATTTTGAGAAAGCTTAAATCTCAACATGGCTTTTGAAACAAGAGAGGGCTATTAAGGTTTATTGAGTCCATATTAGATTATAATAAAAATTAGCCTTGGTGTAGGTCGATAAACTTAAATTAAGGATAGGGGTCAACTAATTAAAATATAATAAAAATATTTAAAAATAAAATAAATTATTATAATTAAAATTCTTGCAAAGATCAACTAATTAAAATATAATAAAAAAATAAAACAGATTATTATAACAATACGATGATTACTACGGTTTATCTAATTATTTTATAAATCTAACCACATATTTCTACTTAATATCGGGTATAACGAAGTTGGACCATCAAGGAGTCGCCGGTGTCGAGAAAGAAAAGGGGATGGAATGGCGCCTCCGTCCCCGCCGCGGCCGCGGCCGCGGCCGCGCATAGCGCAGGATGCCAACCCTCTCCGGCAATGCGCCATGGAATGCCCCTCCTCTGCGCCGCAACCCCATCGGACCTCTCCTCTCTCCTCCTCGCCGCCTCCCTCGCCCGCAACCTCGCCTCCCCTCCCCCCTCCCCACCTTTTCTCCCACCGCCCCTGCCCTCCTCCTCCACCTCCTCCGCCGCCCCTCAATCCCCGCACACCGCAAGATCCTCTTCTTCCTCCACTGCGCCGCCTCCTCCACCCAACCCTCCCCCGCCGCCTACTCCTCCGCACTCCGCGTCCTCGCCCGCGCTGGCCTCTTCTCTGACCTCCCCCGCCTCCTCCTCCTCATCCGCCGCCACGCCGTACCCGTCGACCCCCTCTTTCAAGCTCCTTCTCGACGCCGTCACCCGCGCCGCCAAGTTCGACCTCGCCGTCGAAACCCTCGACGTCATGGAGGCCGTCGGCGTTCCCCCGAACGCCGACATGTACGGCTCGCTGCTGGTGGCTTTCGTCAGGAAGGGACAGATCGATTTGGGTCTCTCCGTCTTCTACAAGCTCGTGGAGGCGTCAGAGGTCGGATCCATCGCACCCTTCGCCTGCAATGAGCTGCTCTCGGCGTTGAGGAAGTCGGGGATGAAGGAGGAGTTCAAGAAGGTGTTCGGGAGGTTGGTGGCGATGGGGTACCGGTTCGATACCTGCGGTTACAACATCTGCATCCACTCCTTCGGTTTTTGGGGCGAACTGGGCGTGTCTCTGAAGCTGTTCAAGGAGATGAAGCTCGCGCCGTCTCTGGAACCGGATCTGTGCACCTACAACTGCCTGCTGCGGGCGCTGTTCATGGCTGGGAAGGCGAAGGACGCCCTCGGCGTGTGGGGGAGTTGAAGAACTCGGGCCACGAACCGGATGAGTACACCTACCGGATCATGATTCACGGCTGCTCGCGAAGCTATAAGATGAAAGATGCCAAGGATGTGTTTCGGGAGATGCAGTCGAACGGGTTTGCTCCCGGGGTTGTCGTGTTCAATTCGCTGTTGAATGGGTTGTTTAAAGCCAACAAACTGTCTGAAGCATGCTTACTGTTTGAGAAAATGGTTCAAGATGGTGTTCGAGCTTCCTGTTGGACTTACAACATAATCATCGATGGGTTGATTAGGAATGGCAGGGCAGGTGCCGGTTATGGTCTGTTTTGTGATTTGAAGAAGAAGGGGCAGTTTGTAGATGGCGTTACCTACAGCATTGTTGTGTTGAATCTTTGTCGGGAGGGAGAGCTGGAGGCGGCGCTAGAGCTGGTGGAGGAGATGGAGGAGAGAGGTTTTGTTGTGGATTTGGTCACCGTGACCTCTCTCTTGATTGGGCTCCACCGTCATCAAAGATGGGACTGGGCGGAGCAGCTTATGAGGCATGTGAGAGACAGCACGCTTGTGCCTCATGTTCTGGAGTGGAAGGCCAAAATGGAAGCTTTGATGAAAGCACCTCAGGATAAAAGAAAAGACTATTTGTCGCTGTTTGAGTCTGGAGATTACTTGTCTGAAATCTTGGCTATGGTATGCTCTTCCAATGACTCGAGAGAAGATGTTGATGCCAATGGGAGAAGTGAGGTGAAATATTCTTATAGTCGGTCATCGTCCCCTTACATGGATCAGTTAGCTGAAAAGCATCAGATAGAAGAAAGTTCGCAGCAATTCTCTCTGTCTAAGGGAAGGAGGGTTGAAGGGCTGGGAAGTAGATCATTTGACATTGATATGGTTAATACGTACATTTTTGTCTTCCTTTCCAAAGGAAAGCTGAGTGTAGCGTGTAAATTGTTTGAGGTCTTCGCCGCTGCAGGTAAGGGTCCTGATAAATATACATACAACTTGTTAATGTGCTCTTTCGTCAAAAAAGGCTACTTGAATGAGGCGTGGGGGATCTTCCGAGAGATGAGTAAGAAGCTTTGCTCAGCTGATATAGCAACCTATAATATAATCATACAAGGTCTTGGCAAAATTGGCAAATCTGATCTCGCTGGTGCAGTACTTAATCAACTCATGAAGAAAGGTGGATATCTAGACATTGTGATGTACAACACTTTGCTTTACACATTAGGGAAAGCTGGCCACATGGATGAAGTTGACAAATTGTTTAGACAGATGACTTCAAGTGGGATAAATCCTGATGTTGTGACCTTCAATACCCTTATCGAGGTTCATACGAAAGCTGGAAGAGTCAAAGATGCCTACAAATACTTGAAAATGATGTTGGATGCAGGTTGCTCACCAAATCATGTCACAGATACAACTTTGGAATTTTTAGAGAGAGAAATGGAAAAGCATAATCTTCAAAAGGATTGAATGAAGACTGATTGAATTAGTAGATTGGTTTTTTGGTGTGGTTGGCTGCAATCTTGTATTGAATTTCATCCTGTTTGAGGGAATCGCCTTGGTTAGTTCAGAGTATGAAACTAACTATATGTTTCTAATGCAGTAACCAATGGAAAGGAAGGTTGAAGTGGATCCATGAGGTTTCGTCATTGATTTAACTAAAATATTGGTTTGCAGTATGCCTTCTTCACTGAGTAACAAGTTTGGAGAGGGCCAATTCATTTTGTAGTAAGTTTAATCTATTTATGTATCAAGCAATCATTGGGGGATTGCCACCTCACTTTGGATTGCTCGCTTGATCATCCTTGCCTTCCTCTCTCCTTCATTGATCAGTGCTCGTCACTCTACTTCCTCGTGCCTCACCCTCGTCTTTGCTGCAAGTTTGCTTTCTATTTGTACCTGTAAAATTTTTTTAATTGGTTTAATTCTTTCATTGATGAGTTTAAGAAGATGGTTTTATATGAATTATCTACGCTAAAAAAATCTTTTTCATTATGAAAACTAGGGAAGAAATTTGAGTAGATGTCTATCATTGCTCCCTATCTTGTGTGTCAAGATTTATTGATTCATCTTTTTTAATCTATCTACTACTTATTTTATAGAGACACGTTTGAATTAAATTGTGAAAGGGGAAGCACCTGGTGTTTCTCTTTTTAAGGTTTTAAATGTGTTATTTGTTTGCTACATTTTGTATGAAACATTGTTCAATAACTATCTGATCCTGATGTAATAGATCATTTCCTTCTTTGGACAGTTGTAGTCTCCCATACTAGTTATTTTTTTCATCCAGAGGTTAGAGCATTTTGAAGTGGGAATATTCGTGAAGTTTGATAGATTTGGTTGACAATTTTGAATTTAAGGTTAGAAGGAGATTATCATGGGTTCAAATTGAGTGAATTAGCTAATGAAAATAGTGACGAATTACCAAAAATTGTGATCATAGCTTCTGTCATGAAACTTTTGCCCAGGTCATGCAACTTGGGGTTCATAAGCAAGGTCCTGTATTCTAGTGCTGTCCTGGGGTTGTTGTTTGCCAAGTAATTGAAGTGAATTGAAGCTTCGTTTCATTGCTGCAAATTCCAAGGTTGGCTGTTCTCTCTGTTGTAAGTTCAGCTTGAGCAATTCCTATTAGTTTTTTCTTCTAGCATTCATGGTTGAGCTACTTAACTTTAAACATTTCCAATATTTCTAATTAACTTGTTCTTGATGTTGCACGAGAATGTAAAAGTTGCTTGGGCAAAAATACAAGAACAAAATGAATTGTATCCTGGATGCTTTGCTTGATTTATTCTAGATGGTTTGCTTGTGATCTTGAGTTGAAGCGGTGTAAACAATATATTAAGTTGATGATATTGTTAAACTGACTTTTTTGTTGTATACCCATTTATTTCACTCATTGGTGTCTTTTTACCTAAATAATTGATCTGCTAAGGATGATTCTTTTTTCTTCCGTAAGTTGTGGAATATATACATAATTTTCTAGTTGAAATGGATGCAATGAATGTATTGGATCAGCTAGTGCTAAATGTTTCTTGCCATAATATTGACCAGTTCTAATATTTGAGGAGAATGTAGCTATGTTCAAATTTTTACGTTTTATAGCTTACGAGGTACCCATTGAAGTTGAACATTTTGGTGGGTCCTACATAATAGGATTTATAGAAGGAAGGTGCATGAGGAGGATATATTTTTATCTTATTTAGACATCAAATGAGACCTTGTTTTAGATTTTTTAAAATGCATTATTTTAAAAATAGTCTAAAATTAATATTTATTTCAATTATTTTAAAAATTAAAATGAAAGGGTCAAAAGTATTAGATGATGTTGAAAGTTAAAAGTATCTTCATTATTTGTTTTGCTTTTGCTTACGTGAAATTTAAGCAGTAGGACTCATTAATTATATGTTAAATATCAACAAGTGGGAGGGTGTATGACGTTGAACGAATTGGAACTTCTTTTTTCTTTGTAGGTGGGTGTGTGTGTCTTTGAAAAAAAAAAAGGGTTGTTTACAATGCAAATATATTTTCCATGCTTCTAATTCTGTGTATGGTTGTTTTCCTATGTGAATCTTCGTTCATTGTAAATCTGCTTTTATTAAATGCTATCTTATTTATGATCTTATTTTGTAATTTTTACTGTGTTTATTAATTGGGTGGGTATCTGTTAAGTATGTGTGTTGCTGGACAGATTAGGTTTCTTTTTGTAAGATATTTTAAATTCTTAAATCTTCTTGTCATAATTGATACACCCCTCAAAAGATGAGGAATGACACACCTTGGTACAATGAAAAATATTACCATAAAGAAAGTGGGTTTTCCCCACAAACGAAGTTAATTTTTATGGTTTGTGTGAATGGTTAATGGATATAGATTAATTAAATGGGATTTAGAGGGGGTAAAAAAATTAGGCGTGGTTGAAAAGCCCCGTACTCCATTTTTTTTCTGGAGCACAACCAAAATATTACATTATGTTAAATCTGGGAATATGTTATCTAACAGAATGCATGGTACAAAACCATGCTAATGATCCTGCCAAAATAATTATCAAAAAGTTGCATTCCCCTCGAGACATGGGTATGACAAGCTACTCACCGACGCGCCAAGCACGCTAAGAGTGAAATATGAATTTTAAGAATGCTCCTCTGGAAGTTGTGAGAGAGATCTCTTGGTCAAGTTATTCCTAACACCGAAACCAGCACATCCACGAGCCAATCGCCAAGAGAACATTTTGAGTGGAAAGGGTCCACGTCATTAAAGCTCCAACAATAAATAAAAACTGGCATCTAAAATTAAAAAGGAAAATTATATGATAAGTCCCATCTAAGAAAATCTTTATTTAAAAAAAAACTCTTTATAAAAAAAATTCTCTTTTTTGGGAGAGAAAAAAATGGAAAAGTCGAGAAGTCTCCCTGCTTTGACTTTTCCATCGATAAGCATTTCAACGCACACAAACTTTGATAGGGTGAGAAGTTAGAAACTCGGAAACGACGTCGGCCATGTCCGGCGGCGACGGTACCCCGGCGTGGGCGGCGCTGATCCCGGGCCTCCCCGGCGACGTCGCCGCTCAGATCCTGACCCTCATCCCCTATTCCCACCACGCGCGCCTCCGAGCCACCTGCCGATCGTGGCGGGCCTTCCTCTCCCCGCCCGCCCTTCTCCCCCACCGCCGCCGCTCCCTCCCCCCAACCTCCCTCTCCCACCTCCTCTGCATCTTCCCTTCCGACCCCTCCCTCTCCCCTCCCTTCCTCTTCGACCCCTCCCACCGGGCCCCCGCCTGGTCCCCCCTCCCCGCCTCCCCCTGCCGCCTCTCCCTCTACGGCCTCTCCAACTTCGCCGCCCTCTCCCTCGGCCCTCGCCTCTTCGTCCTCGGCGGCGCCCTCTTCGACGCCCGTTCCTTCCCCATCGACCGCCCTCGCCCCTCCCCTGCCGTCTTCTCCCTCGACCTCTCCTCCCCCGCCCCCGCCTGGCTCCGCCGCTCCCCCATGCTCCACCCGCGCGCCGGCTTCGCCTGCGCCGCCGTTGCCGGCGACAGTGGCATCATCGTCGCCGGCGGGGGATCCCGGCACCACCTGTTCGGCGCCGACGGCGGGTCGCGGCTGGCGGCCGCGGAGATGTACGACGCGGGGAGGGACCGGTGGGCCGCGGTGGAGGGGATGCCGGCGGTGAGGGCGGGGTGCGCCGGGTTCATGGTGGGGAAGGGGAGTTCTGGGTCGTGGGCGGGTACGGGGACTGTCGCACCATTTCTGGGGTTTTCCCGGTGGATGAGTACTACAGGGATGGGGTGGTTTTGGATTTGGAGGGTGGGGGTTGGAGGGAGACGGGCGAGATGTGGGCGGAGGGCCAGCGGTGGAGGCTGGAATCGGTTGTTTCCATTGACGATTTGGAAGGGCCTGGCCGCCCTGGAATTTTCATGTTGGATGGTGATGACATTTTCAGGTGATTGGATCTGTTAACTTTTTTCTTTTACTTTTATTATCAAGTATATCAAACTGTTTCCCGTGATGGATTGATTGATTGTATGTTAATTTCGTTACTTTCTCGATTGTTATTTTGCTTGTGTGAGTTTGAGTGTGGCATGCATCCATGTATTGAGAATTGCGTGTGGATGAATCCGTGTGCCAAATTTGCATATATCATTTAAAGCATGGATACTCTGGTTATTTTAAATTTTCAGCTTGTATGCTTATTTAAACAGTGGTTCACAGGTTTTCGGTGTATGTTAAGACGTCTGATGGTAGAAATAAAAGTGGGGAGATCATGGGGAGAGAGATTTTATGGGACTAATTAAGATAAAACAATTTTGTGTTTACAAGAAGAGATGAAAATCACAGGTCGATTTAATTCGTCAAGGAAAGTGCCGAGATTATACATGGTTGGAAGGAAGATGATGCACAAAGATAGAGTCAGACGGAAGTGGATAAGAAATGAGGATATTTACTCGTTGCATTTTATTTTCACTGACTGCACATATTTTTTTCTAAAAAAAGTAACCCATTCTCCAAAGGAAGTAGCAAAACAACAGCCTTGGTAGTTTACTTCAAAATTTTACTACAGATATTTATTGTTCATGTTGTGAATTGAAAACTGTTTCCTTCATGTTGAATTGTGCATGCTTTCCATATAGGGAAGTTTGTCAGTTTCTTGGAGATTGTCTTTGATATACCATCTTCCGTTTGAATTGTGGTGGTAACCACTACCCCTGAAATTTATATTGCCTGTTATGATTACCTATACCATGCCTAAATTGCTGACTGTTACATCTCCTTCATTGCACTGATGATGCAATTCAGACCATTTATTGATACGATTAAGCATTTTAAAAATCTACATTTCCATCGCACATGTGCAGAAGTCCTGTTTGTCAGCTTCCATGTAGGAGCTAGCTGGATACTCTTCATATTGGTTTTGCAATGGAAGATGACTATTAATGTATCTCAATTAACCATCTTACCACGATGGCTCTTTAATTGTTTATGAATGAATATGTTCACAATGATGTCAAACTTCAAGCTTCATTTAGTAACCCCTACTTTGAGGGGTTGCAATGGGAAGCAGAACTGACGGAGAAGCTTTTCATTTTGTTTCTAGTATTCTACATATTTTTTGTGTCATTAATAATTGTGAATGCAATCAATTGGTGTCACAAATTCATTTGGCTGGGATAAGGTGTGGAGAAACAAAGAATTTTTTCTTTTAGTTCATATCATCCATAGTGGTAGCTAAAATGATTAACGACATTATCTAAAATCCACATTGTTTTATCAACTGGAGCTGCATTCTGAAGCCATTCATGATTCTTTTGATTATTTATTGCAAAGAAAGTATTCACTGTTTTGGCTGAATTGGTATGAATATGATCAAGGTTCACTTTGTCTCTCACAAACTCTATTTAAGCAGCGACGATAGAGGAATAGAGGTTGTAGACATGCTTCTTTCATTGTAGGCTATATTTGCGGTTTATGTTGATGTAGTGCCTTAATGATGTAGAAAAGTCGCATATCTGGAGGATTTAGTTGGAATGGATGTTTCTGTATCATTATGTAGTTAGTATTGCTGTTTTTATTGGCTAACTTTTGCAGGGATAGTCTACTGTGATACCATTTCATGAACTTGTATGTCATTTTTTATATCAGTTGACTGTATTCTAGAGAGTGGAGACTATTGTAATCTGGCTTTCCAGACCTCTTGTTAGACATAAGAAAAGGGCATATGCTTCCGGTTTGAAGATGATGGATGTTTGAAATGCAGAAACATACTCAACTCTTAGGCTCTATAATGTGTTGTCTGACTGCCCATGCAAGTCCTTGACAAGAAAATATTTTCATTATTTGTTATGGCTGCTTTTCTGAACTTACATGTAAGAAATTATAATTTTTTTTAGTTTTGCGATTTAACTGGATCTCCATCCATTTAGATTGAATTTAGTTACTGATTGGCAAGATGGCTCAAATTAGTTAGATGCATGTCCAACTGGATAAGTTGATATTTTGAAATTGGACTTAGGAGATATTTATTCGCTTGCCAACAAGTCAATAATAGCCGCTATCCTGTTCTTTTAATATGTGTTTTTTAATGTGATAGTAGTTATTCGGTTGTCTCAGTTTTTATTGCAGGATATTCATATATTGGAGATATATTTAATAGGTTAACATACTGTTTTTGGTTATAAAAGGAAATTGGGCATGCTTGCGACTTTGTGGTGGATTGAAGATTTCCTTAGAGATTATTGTTGCTACTTGGAAGCTCTAGTCCCTAGTTCTTGGCGATGAGCCTTTGTTTAACATGTTTTAGCAACTACAAGTCATAATATAAAGAAAAAAAGGAACTAGTATTGGTATGAATCTTAAGACAACGATATTCCATTTCTCAGTTGTACATGTTTGAACACTTATTTACTGATCGGGACTTAGGAATCTTTGCCTGATTGGTGAATGCATTTAGCGAATGCTGGCGATCATCAGTTTTTGTTATTTTAATCTTTTTATAACTTTTTTTCGTATGGGAGACATGTCTATATGCATTTAACTGATCTTTGATTAATGTATTATAAAAAATAACTTCCAGTTTGAACCATTGGATGTTCTTGTGATTGTTGAATCCGTCCCACGAGCATATAGGTTTCATTTTTTGATGTTGTAACGGACAAAACCGTTGTTTGAGCTATTATTCTGATCGTGTTTCTTTTTTTTGGAGTTCCAGATTTGATGTTGAGGATAATCGTTGGTTTAAGGAATCCACTCTTCCTAGAAAAACTCCACCAGATTCTTCGAGCGGATTTGTTGCTCTTGGTGGGGAGCTATATGTGATGTTTGCATTGCCGCATTCTCGGGACTCTGGCGATTATCGGAAGGCAAAGCATAAAGTTGGCTTGTTCATTCAAATTTACTGCCCGAAGAGCAGGAAATGGAAGCTCATGATGACGAAGACTCCTTTCTGGTCTCTCAATTTTAAGACTACGGTCATGTGTACCATCAAAGTCTGAACTGAGTCGCTCATCATTGGAGGCTGTTTGTTGTCTTCATATTACGTCGCGTATATGTTTGTTTGTTTAGGTAATTACCTACCGTATATAAGGTCACCTTATTGAATAAGCCATACTATTGTTGTAAATATTGACACCCTTCATCAGTCTTTACTAAGAAAAACTAACTTATATACAGATCGTCGTGGATTTGTTTTATTTGTGTTCAAGTAATCCCTTGTGATATAATGATGTTCTGTGAGAGCAGCTACCATCGTAATCTTCTATTGCTTAACCAGATAATCACCCCTACAAATTTACATCAGATTAATGCCGTCCAATATGTTTATCAGAGAAAGGACGCTGATTATGTTGATTCAACAACACAGGCTTAAGTAGTCCATTGGTCCATTAGATCACTGCCCGAACAATCTAGGAAGATCCCTCATTCACCTCCAAACCGTAGACCATGAATTAACCATTGTCAGTCGACAACGCATCTAGTTCTAGTGTCTAAAAACCACGAAGGGTGATCAATTATTTCATGTAGTCTTGAGTAAGAGCCGTCACCATCAATTCCCTCTTCATCAGTTTTAATATAGAACGGTTGAGACCCTTCTCCACTCTGACCGCTCCGGCCATCCCCAAATTCAGCCTTGCCGGAACCTGGCAAGCCCCTCGCTGCAGACAGCAAACCCTCCCCGCGGGCAAAGTCCGGGAATCCCCCGGCAAGACTGCCCGAGCTGCTGGCGCCCTGATCAGTAGGGGCCATGTGTAGGCTGCTGATCCCTCCGGCATTGAATCCCATTTGGCCATGGAGGGTGGCCTGCTGGCGCTGCTGCTGCTGCAGAAGTGACAGAGGCTGTTGGGCATACAACATGGAGGAACGAGATGCCATGAGGGCCTGTGGCGTCATTGGATGCATTTGTTGGTGTGGAAGATTCCTTCCACCTCCCTGCACTGCTGTACTCGTTTGATACTATGTACACAGTATACATGGTGTTAGCATATGATCCTGTTGCAAATATTCAGAGACGATGATGCGAGTGTTTTGGTTGATGGAATATTGTAATACCTGAGGGTGGATGGTGGGTGGTTGGGGCTGGGAATCTGCAATAGCCGCCAAGTACATAAGATTATGTTGCAGTCTGGCTTGGTTCCTGCACAAGATTAGCACAGTACTTGTTCAATTTACAGTTGGTATCGACCATGAATGCAAGAAGCTCATATTGTAAATTAAGGGCTTGTTGCCTAGAAGGGCACCTACGAACGTGCATGTATGCAGCATTTCGTCAATTAGCACATCAACAATAACTTATAACAGTTTGAATACAATCAGCTGATGCAATTTATAGTGTGAAGAAAAATAAATTGAACACAAAATGAAACATTATTGTTTGAAAGGTTTGAGAGGTGCCAGTTACATGATCAGAGGATTAAAATCCGGAGAACTCTCCGAGCTTTGCCTTGAGTAGGTTCATTCCTCAAGGGCACGGCTTGTCCGTTTTCTCACCGACTATTGCAACAATTTGTTTATTTAACCACATAAACCAATTATCGGCAAATATGCCAATGTTTCATTCTTGCCAGTAGCCATAAAATGTTAAATGTTGGTGAGGGCAAATGCGGATAATTATGTGAATATTTTTAGCCACGGCCCCGAGCCACTTTCTACAATCAACCACTTGTATCACTCATTTATTATAAAAGATTAACTACTTTTATACTTATCTAGTAAAATTTTTTAAAAGTTTATTATAAGTGAGAGTGATTGTCACGGTCAAGTAATATATATATATGCTCGTCATATGACGCAATATTATAATCATATATATATATGATAAAAATATTTGGAAAATTGTTTCTCTAATTCTGCAACTCATGACTAATCGACTTGTCAACGAGATCATGAAACAAGATAATTACCATAAATTACGAAAATGGATTTATGTGTTTCACTCTAAAATAATTAGTCATTTAGAGAACCTAAATATCCACATTCATATCAATCATCACTCATCTCATATTTGACAATTTGGATTCGAATAATACCTGTTTATATCGGATCCTCAAATCAGACAACTTTTTAAATATATAATTATGAGATCCCTCAATTTAGTCCCACATCTAATACCCACTGAGAGAAGATCATGTTTATAAGTGTGAATGGACTAGAGATCTTTAACTTTCGGGGTACCTATTTTAAAGAAATGACTTAGCCCATTACGTTGCATTTTGGGCTGGGTCATTACAAATGGTATCAGAGCCGACTTGGTTCCGTGTTTAGATGGTGAGATGACTAGGGACGTTGGCTAAGCTACCGGTCACGGGCCAGAAAGGTCGTGGGCTGAGGTTACGTTGGCTAAGCTGCCGGTCACGAGCTAGAAATGACGTGGGCTGGGGCTAGCAACGGGCCAAAAATAGGCATTTCGGAGACAAAATTTCCTAAGGTAGGTGAGATCCTTCAACTTACATCTAATACCTACTGAGAGAAGATCCTGTTTAATACCTACTGAGAGAAGATCCTGTTTATAAGTGGGAATGGACTAGAGATCTTTTTAACATCCGGAGTACCCATTTTAAAGAAATGACTTAGCCCATTACGTTGCATTTTGGGCTGGGTCGTTACAATAATATATTAAAAAAATATTCAGATATAGATATGAAGTGATCCGACCCAAATCTAATCTAAATATATAATATTTAATTAAATTATATTTTAAAATATTTTTAAATAATATTTTTTATTATTTTTTATCTATTTTTATATTAAAATTTATATTATTTTAGTCAATCTGATTAGATCGGGTTAGATTCGAGTTGGATCTAAGTTGGATCCAGGTTAATTATATTCGGATCAAATACAAGTTATGCAAATTTAGATCAAATATGGATATGATAAAAAAAGTGGATATAATCTTTGAATTCGAGTTTGGATTTTTTATGCGGGCTGATTCATATCTAACCCAAACCCATCCCTATGTAGGACAACAATATTAACACACCCCCACAAGTGTAAGCTATATAAGACTTAGCATGTGGACTCTACACGCCCTTGCATGTGTAGGCCGTATTAGACTTTTGCATGCAGACTTTCTGTACCCCCACACATGCAAGCTATATTAGACTTAGCAAGTAAACTCTATACATCTTGCACGTGTAAGCTGTAGTAGACTTAGCATGTGAACTATAAGCCATGCTAGACTCTACACACCCCCACACGTGCAAGCTGGATTAGACTTAGCCTACATTAGACTTAGCCTACACATAGTACATTGTAAGCCATGTAAAATATGTCTCCTAGACTCTACACACCCCCGCAAGTGGTACACAAGGAGTCCTTGGTTGGGTGGGTTAACTCTCGTACCATGTGAGAATGTGTTTATACACTTCAGTCGAGAATGACTAGCCACCTTAGTAAACCTACAAACCTAGGTTTATATGAAGTTGCCACCCATCTCATATAAAGATTTAGGGCAATGGTATTAACATAAGTTTGGGCATATTTCATTAAGTATACTACAACAAATGACAATGGAGTAAACAGATAGGAAACAATATAAAAGCAATAATCAACACTTACTCCGCACATTCGCTGAGCTTTCCAGCGTTCTGGTTCTCAAGAATGGTCAGAATTAACTGTTTGTTCTCATCCAGGTACTGCATCCAGTGAACATAGATAATAACACTTGTGCTAGAAGGAAAAAGATGGAATATTTCCTTTAATAGAGATAGTATGACTCATAAAGTGAACACTGTGGACATTATATTAGAAGTTTAGCACGTATCATCATACATAATAAGAGTAAATATTTTCGATAAGATCATTTTCTGCTAATGTTTTCACGTTTTTGTTATAGGGCTTCCCACATAATCAAAGACCAACAAGTTATTTTAGATATTGACTTGGCCGAATAAATATGGGATTTTCTGACAAAAAATGAATGAAGCATAATAGCTACAAATGATAAGAGTGACGAGATCAGCATATACAGAAACGAAGAGAGATTAACACAAACACCAATGAATACTGGAATAATCAATCAAATACATGAAGAAATATACTATGAGAAAAAATAATTTACTGAAACAAGTTACAATAGAAAAAGAACAGCAAGAACCTCTGCATATAGAAGGCCAACCTAAGATGACCTTATCTTTATGCTCAATATTGAGAGCAAAAAAACACACCAAATTACAATGGAAGAGTTGTATTTGCAATATTTAGTTCTTACTGCTTAACTCGTACGGTAGAAACCTTGTGGATATTGCAATTGATATATTATCGCATACAACAAACAAATATTGCATGAAAATTAACAATCTTTGCAGCCTTTTCAAATGTTCTGTGCATTGAAAGTATAAGCTGCATAGCAGATTTGTGCTCTGAAAGCTTCCAAATCTTGTACTTGTTATCTTAAAACGCGGATGTACCATAACAAGGCTGATAAAACACAATTAGTGCAACATACATAGGTTAACTAGCTCATACCCTCAAGATTTATTAACTTACCCAAGCTTATAATTGTTTAGCTGATATCACTGTTATATACATACCCATTTGATAAAATTATGAACTTAGGAATAATTAAAAGTGAATTTCGCTTTCAGAATATTAACAATGTACACCATAAAAAATGTAGCAGCGCCAAGTTCCAAGGCGCTTAACTTAGGCTTCTACCTGAGGGACACAGCTATAAAGGCTATGAAAACTAAAAAGAAAAAGAAAACAAATTAATTGACAATATCACTGCCTATTTACCATATATTAATTTAATCGTATATACAAAGGAAAGAAAGCATTATATGGTAGGTTTACTTCCAATCTAGTGATAAAATCTTACAGGATCTTTCTTCAGATAAGTTTGGTTTCCTGGCCTAGACGACCAGAAAAGGCAATCAGTTCAAATAAAAGAAGTAACTAGCTTTTTCGCAAAAAAACACATAACATCTTTCCTCATTACAACCCTGGATGGGTTGCAGTTGTGTATGGATAAATACACAAACCAAATTAGATTGGCATCCCAGACACACATAACTAGCGTTCATATACACGCAAACAGTAAGAAGTTATTGCATCAACTATAATTTTACAAAAAGATAACGTAATAATACCTTTTTGCGAGTAGTAATGTATACAAATACGCATAGACAAAGCACAAGGTCGCACAGAAAACACACTACTTTATTGGTCCTAACAGATTCTGATCAAGGCAAATCTTGGAAACCCAATAAAGTCCAATCTCACCGGATAAAGAAGGACAAACAAATGGAAACAAAAAAAGAGAAGGAAGTATGGAAAAAGCCAAACAGCAAGAGAGACGGGTGCATCTGCATGTAAACACCATCTCTTTTGAGAATAAAAAAATCCCAAGTTTTCCCAAAAGAACACAAGCGTAAACAAACATAGGCAAACGGAGCATAAAATCACAACCCACAACAAAACGATCATCAAACAAGCAAATGGCGGAAAGGCTTTATTAATAGCAACCAACAAAACAAATAAGCCGAGCAAACAGATAAACAGCTAGGGATGATCAAAAAGAGTGATCATCCGTCCAAGTTGGCAGAAGCTGGGGTGGAGTGGGAAAAGAGAAAGAAACCTGCTGGATGATATCGGTGGTGACGGCGTTGGGGTTTAAGGATGTCATCGTGGGCTGCATCTGAACCAGGTGTTGCTGCTGAATCTAACCTTTATCTCTCTTCCACTCTCTTTCTAACAGTGTTTTTTTCTTTCTTCTCTTGTTGAAGACAACCAAAGGCCAGTCTTGGGCAGGGAAGTGGAGAGGCCTGCCAGAGATGCTCGCCCTCTCTTTCTTCCCCTCTACTATATGACTTGACTGGAACCCAGAGGACTAGCCGCGGAGATGCTCTTCTTTTCCTCGCTTTCTCAGTATACCCAGTAGAGGTTACAGACCATCAGTTATTGCAGATGGTCTTGCACTGTATGCTTGTGGCAAAGTGTGAAAGGGTTTTCTTTTATTAACGCAGAAATTCAAAGTATACTTTGATGAAGTAAAGCACCCAAAGCTTGAAAGATCAATAATGGTCAGTTATAATAGCTGTTGGAAAAAGATAAGGGAGGATCTAATAATGATAAAAAAATATTATAAATAAAAACATGACCATTAAAACTTCGTATATTATATATAACTCAATTTTGTATTTTATGATTGACACAACACTGAGTACTTAGATCAAGAACTTCCAGGGGGGAGCCTCTACACCATACATACAGAAAGTTAGGTGTTTAAGAAGTGCACCTACATACTTACACATGCATGGTTCAAAATTTTGCATCATCACTTTCCCGGATAAGCCCTAATTAGCATTTTTTATATTGAGTTGGATCACATTATCGGTAATAAATAAGATTTTATCTTATTAAGTATTAAATATAATTATAAAATTAAATTAAGTGATCTCACCATCTACTAATTTTTAAAAAAATTATTCTCAAAATTTTTACACTTAATTTATTATTAATGTCAGCCTACATCTTTATTTGGCCTATTTTTTGACTCATGACTAATAATCTATTTAATGTCTCTAATATAAATAATTATTTAACGCGGACTAAATTTACTCTAATATTATTTTTAGTGATCCAACTTAAAATCATATTGATGTGGTACTGTTTATAACATATAAAATGTAAATTAATGATTATAAATATTTTTTTAAATGACTACTTAATTAAAATTTTATATTTTATTTTCACTTATAAATAAAATTTTATCTTAATAAATATTAAGCATGGATTAAATAGGTCACCGGATAACAAATAATTCATATAGATCAATTATGCAAATCATACACGTAATAGGACACATCCTCGTTCACGAAAATAAAAATCATCCTTTCTGAAAAGGCAAAAATGAAAAGAAAATACAAAATCTTTTCGTAATAGAAAGATGGAGAAAGTGAGGAAGGGAGGGCTTCTTGTGGACCAAACTCACGTGTCTGGTGGACATTGCACTGTTTGGTCGGTCACTCGGTCTCCTTTATCGGTTCAAAGACTTCCGCTCGCTCCTTTATTGTCTTTCTCCCCCTGTGCTGTCTCATCTCAGCTCTGCCATAGATATTCGTCATCTCCTCCTCTCTCTCTCTCCGCACTCCCTTCCTCTACCATACCAATATTACAAGTTTCCAGCTACTCCCATCTCATACCTACTTTCAAACCTATGGTCTCATCGTCTCCTCGACTCCCTTGGCCTACGATCATACATACGGAAGGGATCACATTTATATTTTTACCATGTCTTGCCTCTGAGAGGAACACCCCCATAAATGAGACCCCTTTTCAGGATCTCGATATCAAAACACCTGTCTCCGTGTCTCGTAACATAGTGGCTGACCCTTTGTTGATTTGGACCAGTCTATAGTAGACTGCAAGCCTAACACATTTCCTCTACCTTTTTGTGGGGAGCAATTGTAATATATTTATACATTAGCCAGAACAAAAACTCCTGTGTAAACTTATCTCCTCTCTCCGGGCGTACCATGTTCAGTATAATGCATCGTGGGAAAAAAATTCACATTATAATTCATATAAAGACTGCAAACCTTTGCTGTTTAATCATCTCCGCGGTCATAAAGCGATGTGATGAAAGTGAGTGCTATTGTGAGGACTAATGGCGCGGGCAGCTAGTGGCCGGAGTCCTATGTCTTTGTACATTTTGTTTAGATTAGCTTTTAGCTGGCTCGCTGGGTAACTTGTGCAGAGAAGAATCACTAAAGTGATGATATTCACGTGTTTGGATACGTACAACCTCCAACTCAATAGATAAAAAATAGCTAGGGTTTAAAATAAATAAATAAATAAATAAAAGAATTGAGAAATAAATAAATAAATAAAATATAACTTAGGTTTTTTTAAAAATTAAATTTATTAGGAGATTGATGGACCAAATTATTTTTTTAATAAATAATTAATTTTAAATGAATATATATATATATATATATATATATATATATGCTACAGTGCGCTGCATGAAAATGCAGCGCACTGCAGCGTAACAAATCTAGGTCCAACGGCCCGGATATAATTTTTTTTTATCTTCTCCTCCTCCCCCTGTTCACGCCGCCCCGTCGGCGCCGCCCAGCCCCCTGCCGGCCCCGGCCCCGGCCCCTTCCCGCCTCCACCCGCAGCCCTCCCCCCCACCTGCTCCGGTTCCCCCGCCCAGTCCACCGTCCGCGCCCCCGCCCGCAGCCTTCGCCCCGACCTCCCCTGTTTCCCGCCCTCCGCCGCCGCCCCTTTAGCCGCCTCGCCCCCGCCGACCCCTGCCCGCAGCCCTCCCCCACCTGCCCCGTGTTCCCCCACCCACGCCCTGGTTCCCCGCCCCCCGCCGCCTGTTTCGCCCCACCCCCGCTGCGGCCCCACTCGCCCCTGCCCTGTTTCTGCCACCCTCCCCCTCCGCCCGTTTCGCCCCCACCCCGGCCGCCGCCCCGCCCGTCGATCGAGACTCCTCCCCGCCGTCTGCTGCCCTGGCTACCTCCACACCGGCGTCACTGCATCACCGCTGGCGGTGGCGCGACGGGGAACGGAGGAGTCGATGACAATTTCGTAATAAAAATTTGACTCGTTCCCGACTCGAGTCAAATTTATGAAATAAATTTTAAAAATAAAATATAATAAAATAAAAACTTGACTCGCTCCTTAATCGAGTCAATTTTACGAAATAAATTTTTAAAATAAAATAACATAAAATAAAAATTTGAATCGCTCCCTCGCTCGACACCGCTGCTTGCCGATCGCCTCCCCTCTCCGCCTGTTTCGCCCCAACCCCACGCCGGCGTCACCAATAGCACCGCCGACGGTGGTGCGAAAAACAGGGGCGGGTGGAGGAGGGCGGGGTGGAAGGGGCGATGGCAAATTTGTAATAAAAATTTGACTCGCTCCCGAGTCAATATTCCGAAATAAATATTAAAAATAATTTTAAAAAATAAAATACTATAAAATAAAAATTTGACTCGCTCTGGCTCGAGTCAATACTATAAAATTGATTTTCAAAATTTTTTTTAAAAATAAAATACCATAAAATAAAAACTTGACTCGCTCCCGGGTGGGATCGAGTAAAGTTTTAATTACAAAATAAATTTAAAAAATAAAATAATTCGGTAATAAAAACTTGACTCGCTCATTTCTTGAGTCAAGTTTTTAATACTATGAAATAAATTTAAAAAAATATAAGATAATTTTGTAATAAAAAGTTGTCTTGATCGTAATTATAAAATTATTTTATTTTATTTTTTTAAATTAATTTCATAATAAAATAACCCCTGAGTCGGATCGAGTTAAGGTTTTATTACAAAATTATGCTATTTTTTAAAAATTTATTTCGTAATATTAACTCGAGTCGAGATTGAGTTAAGTTTTTATTACAAAATTATTTTATTTTTTTAAATTTATTTTGTAATATTAACTTGAGTCGGGATCAAGTCGAGATCAAAATTATTTTATTTTTTTTATTACAAAATTATTTTATTTTATAATATTGACTCGAGTTTAGAGCGAATCAAGTTTTTATTACAAAATTATTTTATTTTATTTTTTAAAATTTATTTCGTAATATTGACTCGAATCAGGAGCGAGTCAAGTTTTTATTACGAAATTGCCATCACCACCCCCCTCCTCTGTTTTTGCCATCACCGTTGTTTTTGCGCGGCACCGTCGGCGGTGCTGCACGTGACGTCGGCGGGCGGTTGTGGCGTTACGGGCAGAGAGGGGGAGGGAAACAGGGCGGTAGGGGGAGACGGCGCGACAGGTGTGGGGAGGCAGGGGAGGGAGGGGCAGGGGCCTTGGGGGGCGGGGGCGGGGGCGGGGCAGCGGGTTTGGGGAGGGCAGGGGAGGGAAGGCGGGGGGTAGGGGGCGGGAGACGGCGTGGGACGGCGGGGCGGGGGTAGGGGCCGACGAGGGCGGCAGACGGCGGCGGGGGCGGGGGTGGGGTGCGGCCGGTGTGGGGAGACAGGGGAGGGAGGGGCGGCACGAGGGCAGGGGAGGGAAGGCGGGGGGCAGGGGAGGGAAGGCGGGAGGGGGGCAGGGGTACGGCGGGGCGACGGGGGCGGGGCCAGGCGGGCGGGGGGCGGGGGCGACGGGGCGGCAGGTTGGGGAGGGGTCGGTGGCCAGGGGCGGGTTCGAACAGGGGCAGGGATGGGTGAGAGGGGCGGTCGGCGGAAACAGGCGAGGTGGGTCAGCGGGGGACGGCCGAGCCGGTGTTCATAGAAGGAGGGCCGCGGGAAGGCGGTGCGCGGGAAGACGCCGGCGGGAACAAACCATCGTCGGGGGGGGGGGCGGGGGGTGGGAATAAATTAAATCCGGGCCGCCGGGTTTCGATCCGACGGTCCCGGATGATAACGTTGCCGGTGCGCTGCGTTTTCACGCAGCGCACCGTAGTATTTTTATATATATATATACCTAAATGTTACTATTGCGGTCAATATGTTCATTGTACTACAAGCTATCCTGATGCAAGAAAATCACCGTCTCCAATTCAGTCTCCTACAATAGTACTTGAAAGTCAAAGTTCCTCCTCTCAACCTGTGATAAGTAAATCTTCAACTTGGACTACTATCCAGGAAATTGTTGGTCTTTCTGAGCCTTTAGTTTCAATTAGTTTGCCACCCAATCTCAAGGTGGAACCCACTGTGGGACCCAGTCGTGGACCCCACACTTCAACTTCAGTTATGGACCCCACAGAGTAACCATCCAGCCAGGTTATCGGTCATCACTCTCTTCTATAAATAGAACCTCTGTCTTTCAGGGAAGGGGAGTTCGCTCTTCGCTCTGCCTCTTTCATTTCCTTCCTTCCACTTTCATCTGATTTCTTTCTCCTTTCGTCTGAGTTCCTTCTGGTCGTTGATCTTCAACAGTCAGTTTTCTCTTTCTATTTTCTGTTTCTTTCTTCTCCAATCAGATTTCAGCAATCACTTCATCACTATGATTTCTGAATTCTGAATTTTGATTGGTCGTTTGATTTTTAAAAGTTTAGGTTATATAAAGAGGAATCTGCTTTGAGTCGTCTTCGTTCTTTTCCTTTATCTTTAAGTCGCGTCAGTTTGCTTTCCTCTTCTCCATGCGTTTGATCGTGTTTGTTCGTGTTAGTGTTTGATCACTGAGAAGGAAAAAAAATTTGTTTCGTCAGTTTGATCCAACTGGGATCTGTTTGTATGATGGGTATTTGAGTCTGTATGTTGTTTGTACGTAGCGACATATACGACTGTACGTGTATGTACTGTATGTATATGTGTGATTACGGTATATGTGAGTATTGTAACGTGTATATACATCTGTACTGAATGTGTACTATATGTATATCTGTATTTACGCGAGTGATTGCTGAAATCTGATTGGAGAAGAAAGAAACAGAAAACAGAAAGAGAAAACTGACTGTTGAAGATCAACGACCAGAAGGAACTCAGACGAAAGGAGAAAGAAATCAGATGAAAGTGGAAGGAAGGAAATGAAAGAGGCAGAGCGAAGAGCGAACTCCCCTTCCCTGAAAGACAGAGGTTCTATTTATAGAAAAGAGTGATGACCGATAACCTGGCTGGATGGTTACTCTGTGGGGTCCATAACTGAAGTTGAAGTGTGGGGTCCACGACTGGGTCCCACAGTGGGTTCCACCTTGAGATTGGGTGGCAAACTAATTGAAACTAAAGGCTCAGAAAGACTAGTAGTTACCTAGACAGTAGTCCAAGTTGAAGATTTACTTATCATAGGTTGAGAGGAGGAACTTTGACTTTCAAGTACTATTGTAGGAGACTGAATTGGAGACGGTGATTTTCTTGCATCAGGACAGCTTGTAGTACAATGACCATATTGACCGCAACAGTAACATTTAGGACCAAGGTCGAAGTCGAAATCCGCATCAGGAGCTTCAGAACAGCAAATTGCTGTGTGGCCAATATTCCCACAAAGAGTGCATTGAAGATCCTGAAGGCTCAATGGTGATTGGGCAAATTGCCAATCCTTCTGCAGTTTATCTTTAACAAGCACAGTATCTTCTACTTGTTCAATTGCAATTTGTCGTTGGACTTTGGGCACTGCACCATATGAATGTAATATGGTAGCTATTTTCATCGCTTCATCCTGGGGTATCCCAGGTGTATTTTCGTTAAGCTGCAAAAACCACGAATATATGTTAGGCGAAAGTGCGGGTGGGAGCACTGGAGGAGACTGAACCAAGGGACCTGGAACTGGCTCAAAAGCATAGCTTTTGTTGGAATAATTAACTGGCATGTGAACTTATCCCACCATCCAATGAATATGGTATAAGCCAGTGAAGACACTAATATCCCTTGTTCTTCAAAGGTATGAAAACAGAAATTCCACGATAGGATCCATGGAATGCGAAAATAACACAAGAAGTAATAAAAAGGATTTCTAAACGACGACTGGATTATTTGATGAAATTTATCAAACTGACCCTTATAATATTTTGGTAAATATTCAAATTCAAGACCAAATTTTCCTATCCACTGATGAAACCACATAGGTACTTTACATGGTTTTTCAAAATAACTTTATAATATGGTTTTTTTGATTTTGATAAACTCTATAAATTCAGGACCAAAATAACTTTACATGGTTTCTCAAATAACTTTCCAGATAAAATCTTAGATAAAATCTTAGATAAAAATCAGTTACAAAGATTTTTAGGAAGTTTAAATTATATTTCTGACTTTTACAAAGATTTAGCTTTTGACTGTAAACTATTATTTCAAAGATTGAAAAAGAATCCATCTCCTTGGACAGATGCTCATACAAGAGCAGTACAAAATATAAAACAAAAAAGTAAATATATTCCTTGTTTAACTTTACCACATCCTTCAGCTTTAAAGATAGTGGAAACAGATGCTTCTGCCCTCGGATATGGGGGAATCCTGAAACAACAAATAAATAATAAACCTTTTATTATTCGTTATCATTCAGGTCTCTGGAATAATACACAATCTAAATACTCAACAATTAAACAAGAAATGTTAAGTATAGTAAATTGTATTTTAAAATTTCAAGATGACTTATTAAATGCTAAATTTTTATTACGCATTGATTGTACAGCTGCTAAATTTATATTAGAAAAAGATGTACAAAATCTGGCATCTAAACATATCTTTGCTAGATGGCAAGCGCTTTTAGCTATTTTTGATTTTGATATAGAATATATTCCGGGTTTAGCAAATTCGTTACCTGATTATCTTACTCGGGAATTTTTGCAGGGGAATATGGACAAGGGCAAAGGGAAAATGCCACTTTGGCCGATGCAGCCTAAGTATCCTAGTCATGCACCACCATTTTACAAAAATTACCCTTATATGCCTAATGAGCAGTCACCTGATAAACCCTCTTTTAAACCCTTGAGTCCTTACATACGGAAACCTATCTATCACCGTCTTTGTTATCTAGAGCATACACCCGATATTTTAGAAAAATGTGATCCAAGTGAAATAGCCAAAATACACTTTCCTCGGTATTCTCACTTTCCAGTCATGTCTGGTAAAACAAGATTCTTCTATGAGTGTGTCCTAAATGATATGCAATCCTGTGAGTTTACTCATAAATATGTTGGTGAAGAAATTGGTAAACAATTGAGATATCCAGAGGATTATGAAACAAAAATATCTTATAGTAAATTAATTATTCAGAAAGTTGTCTCTATTGAGGAATATGGTCATCCGAGTCGGTTTACTCCGTTTTCTCATACTAAACCTCCTCCTGGTCTGTTTCCGTCTGAATATAATTATTGGGATTACGTAGAAGCGTTTGATAAGGTCCTCTTATATAATAATCCTCAGTCTCAGCACTCCTGGTTTATTCGTATTGATATTGAAAAACCATGTAAAGTAAGTTTGTGATCCGCGTCTGTTAATGGTATCAGAGCCAAACTAGAAACCTAGGGCATAACCAAGGTTTGGTGACGCAGTACCTTATTGTAAGTCGACGCAAGGCCGAGGTAGGCGAAGTCGCAGTTGTGAGGTGATCTGCTACCAAATTCCTAGTTGAAGGCGAACCTAGGTGAATAGATGGCTTTAATCCAGAAACTGATTAAGAAATCAAAAGAGCTGGATAAAACTAAGATTACAGAACAAATAGTGTATAATAATATTGAACAAAACCTAAATAAATGGACTATTCCTAAAATACAACCTACTACAGTCTATCAAAAAGGATTAATTGAGTTTAAGCAAGCTTACTTAATTAAAACTTATGAAGACAGTATTAGTTTACAGAATTTTACTAATAATATATCATTATTAAGCTCTAAACTATTAGAAGACTTAAGTAAAGAATATAATTATATTCATTTAGGTTTAGTTCAAATAGCGGTTAAACCCTTAACTAGAGAAGGTTTAAACACATCCATATTATTATGCTTACGAGATAAACGACATAATAAATTTCCTGATTCTCTTTTAGGAATTATTGAATCTAGTCTTGGAACTGGTCCAGTATATTTTAATTGTTATCCTAATTTCTCTGTATCCTTATCTGATCCAAACATAAAAGACTGTTTGTGTTTAAATATGCAAACACAAGGATACGATATGAAAGAAGGATCTCAAAATATATGTCTAATTTATAGAATATGCTTTAAGGCAATGACCTCCGTAAATCCTAGATCTAGATTAGTATCTAAAAAAGGTAATACTACTTTATTTCAAATAGATACAACAAAAGCGAATATAGAAATTCCTAAAACAATTCAATGGAATGAAATAACCTTACCTGAATCTTGGAAATTAGAAAAAATAGTTCCACCAATAATAGAAAAACGTATAGCTAAAACTATTATTGAAGAAACTAATGGAGATATTAATATTATCTTTGGTAGACATAGTACGAGTACAAGAAATACACCAAATCCTATATATAATCAAGCATCTACTTCTAATGTAGCTGGAATAATTATGTCTGATAATAAAATTCCTCATGCTTTATATGAACCTTCAGAACCAACATTTTCTGATATGGAATTTAAGATTAATACTATAATCTTTGAACCAAATAGGACAAAATGTTCTAAAGAATTTATGAAAGATAAAAATAAGAATTTTAGAACTTGGTATTTTAATACATTTAATAAAGAGCAATTAGCTGAATATAAAACATTATATTATGATGAGTTAACTATGTTAGGATATGAAATTCCATTTAAAAAATGGTTTAAAAATTTTATAACACCTAAAATATTAGTTACTAAAGAAGCTCGCACATGGGAAACGTCTGAGGGAAAAACAATAACTAGTAAACACCCTCCAGTCGGTAATATTAAATATGGTACAATAGAAGCAATGAGTTTTGTTCATACACATAATAAACCAGAAGATACAGCAATAATTATTAAACAAAATAATTATACACATATGCATTTACAAACAATAGCTGCTCAGTTATCTTCAATAGAAGAAAACTGTAATGATAAAATAAAAGCAAAAGGAAAGGTTGATAGTCTGCAACCAGTCTTAATTAAGCCTCCTCCAATTCCTTATAATTTTAATACAAAAATACCTGCAAATGATGAATTTTTAAAGAAAATAACAAACAAGTTAGATAATTTAAAAATTAAAGATTCAATACAGGTAATAACAAAAAATGACTCAGAAGATGACTTAATTCAACAGTTTACAGACTCAATAAATGTAGCAAAACCTACTTTACAACAACCTTTACCCTTTACAAAAAATTATTATCAAAGACCAACACCTGCTACGGTTTTATTTGAAGAAAATGTACAATCAGTCTTAAGTTATAATGGTAAATCTATCTATGAATGAAATCTTGATGGATTTACAGAATATCAAATTATTATTTTATTACATAATATGTTAATGTATGCTACAATATGTAGAACAAATAATAATCCTGATAGATTAATAGCGGAAATGATAATTGCGGGATTTTCCGGCCAACTAAAAGGTTGGTGGGATAATCATTTAACGCAAACACAAAAATTAGAAATACTAAATGCTGTTAAAATAGAACCTAATACAAATCAGCAAAAAGAAGACTCAGTATATACTTTAATTCAAACAATATTACGATATTTTATAGGAAGTCTACAAGAATTAAAATCAAGATCTCAAGAATTAATTATGAATATTAGATGTCCTACTTTAACACATTTTAGATGGTATCAAGATACATTTTTAACTTTATTATATCAAAGAGATGATTCAAATTCAGATCTTTGGAAAGAAAGATTTATTTCTGGTTTACCTAGTCTTTTTGCAGAGAAAATTAGAACAAAGTTAAGAGAACAAAATAATGGAAGTATTCCTTATGAAAATTATACCTTTGGACAATTAAAAGGTATAGTTATTGCAGAAGGATTAAGTTTATGTAATGATTTATCTTTAAGAAATCAATTAAAAAAGCAAAAACTTTTAGGTAGAAAAGAATTAGGTGAATTTTGTAACCAATTTGGAACAAATTTAACTTCTCAATATGCTCCTAAAACTTTTCCTAAAAATAAAAATAAAAAGAATAAAAGACCTTTTATTCCATATTACAGAAAAAGGAAAAGTGGGAAAAAAGAAAACCCAGAAAGAAAACCTAAAAGGAAAAATGTGAAATATAAGAAAAATAAAGATTTTGCAACATCTTCAAAACCTATAAAACCTTTAGTTTGTTGGGAATGTGGAAAACCTGGTCATACCAGAAATCAATGTAAATTACATAGGAAAATAAGAGAATTAAATATATCTGAAGAAGAAAAAGAATCTTTACTTAATTTATTACAAGAATCTGAATATACTACTGATACATCTGAATATGAAGCGTTAGAAATAAATACTTCTGAAGAAAGTAGTACTAATAGTAATAGTTCTTGTGAATGTGAAAATTATAATAACATTATGGATTTAAATAAAATTAATATTAATGTTATTTCTGCACAAGAAGAGTTTTATATATATATATATATATATATATATATATATAGGAAGGGGAGGCTGTACTGCTGAGCACAGCCATCTTGGCTGTGCTGCAGTATTCCAGCCGTTGGATTTAATCCAACGGCTGGATAAAAAACTTTCTTGCGTCGCCAACACCCTGGCCGGCTCGACGCCACCCCTTGCCCGCCCATCGCCGCCCGCTGGGGCGGCGACGTAACCTTTGCGGCGACAGGGCGGCAGATCTAGCCGCCCCGCCTCTTCCCCTGCCGGCCCGCCACCCCGCCGCGCGACGCGCCCCCCTTGGCCCCTACCGCCACCCCGTCCCCAGCCCACCCTCGGCCCCCGCCCACCACCCCGCCGCGCTAAACCAAATGGTTGTAAGCTGGCAATATAAAAACAAGAAGTATAAGAGGGTGCAGTTTATTGACCTAATCGAACCAAATTTTTGAATGATTATTTGATCCCAAACCGAACAAAATAGAATTGTCATACTTAAGGCTTTGAGCAGAAATGGCTCGGTCATCTCTTATCCTAATCTAAATCATAGGTAAGCAATCCTAATAGCATTACAAAATATGCTAGATATTTATACTAAACTTCTCACAATAGTTCACAAAAAATTGATTATTTTGATAATAATCCATAAAAGATATAAAAGAAAGATGTGAAGGTTTTTTAATATTTCAATTTCTCGGTTCTATTTTATGAGTTTTGGTTTGTTCTATCCCCAAATCCCCCTTTCATGAAAATTTCATAACCGAAAAAACATATGATTGGCTTAAGTTTTTACTTTTTTTAAGAATACAAATTCGATGGAAGAGTAATTGGTGCAGTATGCAAAATGGGGGATGGTCTAAATTAGGAACTCCTAAAAGATAAAAATCCAACCTAAAGAAAAAAACCCCTAAATAGATAAAAGACACGACCAAATCAATTCATCATAAAAAATTTCTTACTGCATGAAGTAGCCTTATATTTATAGGCAAACATAATAAACCCTAATAATTTATTTTTTAAAATATACTAAAAATAAAATACAAAAATTACACATTCTCGAACCACGTACGCACATATGCACACACATCTCTCTCTCTCTCTCTATATATATATATATAATGCATGTGCGTGTATAAATCCATAAATAAGAAAAATGTATAAAGTTCCTAAATAGTAAATGTTATTGGATGGTTAACATAAGTAATTGAGGAATTTTAAAAATGTATAAATGCTTGCATGTAAGTACTTATCGGGTCTTGATCTCATCTCTTCCTCTTCTTCTCCCCGTACTTGGCTTTCGTTCCTTGGTTAAATTTTGTTTATTTATGATTATAATAAGTCTCAAAGTATATTTAAAGTTATCTAGACTTTGCTATTATAGAAAAAAGTATACCCTAAAAAATAATGTGGATTGTATTATTATAAACATAAGTGCATTTGAGATATTTTTCCTTTATTTTTAAAATTATTTTGCCGACTCTTTTTTCTCTGAGGACAACGCTAATTTTAAATATGTTCCACGGCTTACCATGCGTTTTTCTTCTTCTTCCTTTTTTTTGTCAGAAAGAAAATGAGCCTTTCTTGGTTACATGTAGTTGGGTCATCATCTAAAAATATGAAATAGAGATTAGGTCCATTGATGAGCTGGGCCTACATTCCAATCTAATTGGTGCCCCCGATCAGAGATTGGATGGGCCCCAGGATTACTTTGTTAAGCAACAGTAAGTATTTGAGATAGCTAGCTAATGACTAGTCTAGTTCATCTAAGATTTTAAGTAGTGATGGAAGGTCTAACTAAGTATTTTTTATAGTTATAAAAAGTTTAAAACTATGATTAGATGTAGTGATATAATTATTGTTACCTTAGTATGCAATCTAGATAAATTGCTAGTCATATTCCTCGTGTATTAGTGAAGTTCATAGTTTTCATCAACAAGACCTCCTGTTTATGGCTTTGTTTAAATCGTGCCATGATTTAACAATAAAATGTCAATAATTAGAGCTCTTAAGTCCGCTCGAGTCGATTTTTCCACACATAACATGTGCATCATTTTTGCCGAGTCCTATGTTTTATAATTGCAGTTATTCCTTTTCATTTTCTGGTGTCCGGTCGAGTTTGAATTTAAGGAATCAAATGCGTGAGTTGTATGCTGATGATTTGATCTACAGAGTACAATTACTAATCAAGCAGGATTTAACATAATTTTAAACACCGTACTTATCACCATAACTAGCACCAGAATATATAGTCGGTATGTTATATATTTAGTTTAAATGGATTTGACCAAATATTAAAATTATAAATAAAATATTTTATTAAATATTAAAATTTATTTTATCTTCAATATTTTATTAAATATTAATTAAAATATGTTAATTTAAAACAAAAATAAAATTTGAAAATTGTTAGATTAAAAATAAAATATAAATTAAAATATTACAAAAGCTTAAGTTGTACCTAAATTGATGACATTACACGGTATAAAGAAACGATGAGATGGATCGCTTTGGCATTATTATATACTAATTAATTAGGACGCCAAAACAAGATTACCACATGTATTAAACGTTTATAACCTACTTAATACTTTATTCAATATGTAAAATAGAAAATCACATAGAAATAAAATTATTATAGGAAGCCTTAAAAAATCCTCGGTAAGCCTAACTTGTGGGTCCAATTAATTCTTCCTTGTAGAAAATAAACACAAAGAATATTGTATTACAATATATATATATATATATATATATATATATATATGTGTGTGTGTGTGTGTATATATATAGTGTATATATGTATAGGGAGAGCCAGAGATACGTTAAGTATCAACAAAGGTTTAGGCGGCTATGTACATGATTGTTTTTTGTTATTATTTGGGTAACATAATGTAAGATTATCATAATGCTCGCTAGACTTGTGGGTAAAATAAAACATGTTGAGCACAATTTTCAGGGCATCTCAAGCGCATATAAAATTTGATTTAAGTAACAGAAACAAGATTCTATATCCACTTTTTCCTAAGCATGGGGATTACTCAATTAGTAGCAAGTTAGAACTAAGCTGGGTTAAAATTAATTAGACGTCCTTAGAGGAGATGTGTCCTTTAAACCACAAGCCTCACGAGTATATTTTATTTAGAAACTGAATGATTTTTCGCTATACTCCTCAGCCAAATTCCTAATTTGCCCTTGTACATTGTGCCATCATGTGACACTATGACAAGTGTTACAGCCTTAGTCCATGGTGGATTGAGCAGTTGATTTTGGGGAAAATTTTGGGCCATAGGCAAGGTGCATTAAATACGGGGAGAGAGTATCTTATCAAATGGAGAGGGGAGCTGAGGAGTGAAGCTAACTGGGAGCGAGAGAGGGACTTGTGGCAGTTTGAGTGGAAGATCAGGAAGTACCGGGGAGGACTTAACCCTTCGATGAGGACATCAGATCTCATTGGTGGGGGAGAGCTGTTACAGCCTTAGTCCATGGATGCACCGGGTGCTGGGATTGGGCAGTTGTTCCCAGGCACAACCAGGTCAGACACGAATAGCAGGGGCTATTCGAGTGGTGAAATAGCTAACCGAGGTTAACACGTATTATAGTTGCAGGGTAGACAAACTAAGTGGCTGTGCTCGAGTGACTAAGAAATATGAAGATGGGGCTAGTTGGGTGCTGGTGACCGAGCATCACGACCAGGCATTGTGGACGGGTCGGCATATGCATCGGCAAAGTGAGGTTATGGGTAACCGAGCGTACCAAGTAGTGCTGATCATTCTACCGAGCATGGACAAGCATTGCTGAGCAGCATGTCAAGTAGCGCGTACCGAGCAGCATGTCAAGCAGCGCGTACCGAGCAGCATGGCGCAAGCAAGGTGCGAGCATGATCAATAGCGGTGCACGAGCGCTAGAGCGTGGTGCAAAGGTGTACCGAGCCAAATAGCGGCATGCCAGTATTTGGAGCGGTAGCGAGATCCAGCAGTAGCGTGTTCCAGGAATTTGAGCGGTACATGATGTTCGGTAGATGCACACTCAGACTTTTGCGTTGGCGACTAGGGACGTGTTTTGAGGTTGTTCAGATGTCCGAGCAAGAGCCAGGGTCGAGCCAATGGGCAAGACGCGATGACTTATGGTGTAGCCGAAAGTTTGAGTTGAGGTTTATTGCCGATAAGATACGGTATCTTGGGAGATTACGGTATCTTATCCTCATGCCTCAGCAGGGGTTTTGCAACTAACTCTGAAAGAATAAACTTGGACGAATCCAACCGAAATTGTGGCTGTAAACACAATGACGTGGGCAATATCTTGAGGCAATCTTTTGGGAGAAAAGATTAGGTGCAAGATATTGGTTTATCTCGAGGTTAGGGTTTACATGTAAAACACCCAAAAAATAATTAGGTTATTTTATTTAGGGTTTTATAAATTTTAGAACGAACTATAAATAATATTGAATTAAATAAATTCTTAAGAATCTATATCACAAATTATCAATTATAACTTATTTGTATTCATTTAAAAGTAAGTTTTTGATTTTTCATTACCACACAAATAATATAGTTATGAGTGATTACGTTCTTTTCTATAAAGTTTAATGTAGTGACTTCTTAAATTCCACACATATTAATAAAATTTAATATAATGACTTCTTGAATTCCACACATATTCTTCTATATAAATGAGAGTTCTGTTATTAAATGAAACATCCTCTGGATAGTTTGTGAGGACATTTAGCTTTAGAGAAATTTCTTTCATATTAGGATCATGTGTCGTAATTGCAGGTGCCTCATCAAAATTCCAGGTCCGTATAATTACTTGAAATGCTATATATTTTGATTTGGCAGCCTTGGTTGGCCTGAGTCCACATTCGATCACCATGCGCCAAGCACAACCGGGGTCAAAGAATTGGCTCAGTCTGACACAGGGCCACACCTTTAAAATTCTTGAAAGAATAAATACCTGCCTCCATGTCGAAAAAGGTGATAGGGCGCAGTGGCGCAAGATGGTTCATTATGCACTTATGATATCAAGAGGGAAAGTCAATGGCAAATATCGATAACTACAGGCCAAGGGCCACGTAGCGTGTGTGGGCATACATGGGATTATAGCTGGATGGGCGGCCGCCCTCCTAGCATATTAAAAGCTCAGCATAAGCTGATAATCATTAAAAGACGTAATTAGGATGCGAAATGTATTAATTATTTCTTGTAATTATATGACTTAGTATTTTATGACTAACGCAGAATTGCCTTTGCAAGTATGAGCATGGAAGGATGGGTAGAGTCGGAACAACTGAAGGACTTTGTTATTGGACTATTTTTTTCTAGATTGTTTGCATGGCAGTGGGATATTGGTTTGGTTCATGGGGCTTAGATAATTCCAAGCATTTGTATATTAAATTTATTGTTATGGATTTATTTAAAATCTTGAAAATTAATATAAAATTAATTTATGAGACATTTAGTTTCATATGGTAACACTTATCATGTGGCTTGGAACGGGCAGGTCGTTACATTACACGCGAGGCTTCTCTAAAAAACGAGAAGGCCGACTATAGGAAAAAGAGAGAAGAATGCAAGAATTGTTCTAGTGCAAAGTTCGTGTCTTTCCTATGGAGTGGAGAGAAACCTCGTCAAGCAACGGAGCGTCGTGAAGTACTACAGGCTGGTTAGGGGAACTGGTTCTTCACAGGGGACGACTGTATTGGCTGGTCAAAGTTCTCCTTGGATTGAGGTACGACTTTAGTTCTTCTACAACCCATTTGCAATTACTGGTTAAGGGTCTTTGCATGTAAACAGGTTGGTCGTGGGCGACAACTTGGGGTTGTGAACGTGAGGACATATTGTGAGTGGGGTGCTCTTTTGTTCTCACTGCTCTTCAAGGGAAGAGTCAAGCACCATGGGGTTTGCATGTCCATGGTGTCAAGCGATGAGGGTAGATGATTGCTTGTTTCCTTGTTTTTATTAATTGATTCAAGGTTGGGACAGGGGTCCCGCAATTATGGTGTCGGCGTCTGATTTTGTGGTACTGGTAGCCTGTCTTGAGATTCCAGGATTGGGTTGCAATACTGACCAGGGGGATCAGTGTTTGGGGATCGATATAGGGTGATCGATTATAGTCACTGCATACTACTACTTGGTGGGGTTTATAGTAACTGCATGTTGATTGGTTGAGAACTATTTAACGGTAGTCGATCAGCAATATCGGGCACCAGGCAATTGAGTGCCAGAATTGTGATCGGTGTTGTGCTATGTTTGCAGGAACGAGTGGGAAGCCTCGGGCTACTATTCTGAGCGGTAATTGCATGCCACTATTGGCACCAGAATTGTCTAGACATAGGGGTTTCTTCGTGCCACTGTGTTGAGCAGCATTCTATTGCGTGCTGATTGGAAGGCTTGTGTTTCAGGGGCTGGAACACGCCTCGTGGTGTGTGTTTGGGGCAAAAATTTTTGCTCCATAGTGGATGCCCGTGATAGTGGTATCAGAGCCAAGGTTTAGTGGAACCCTAGGGTTGACGAAGTAGTCTGGTGAAGCGAGTGCATGCATTGCTTTTAGGGGAAGGAACTCCATGTACTACCGTTGAACTAATCTAATGGACACACGTTCCACTGATGCTCTCAGGGAGAGAGTGGCACAGCTGGAGGTGCTGGTAGGAGGGCCTACCAGTGATGGAGATGGATATACAGCCTTCGATAAACTGCAATCCTTGGCAGAAGGGTTGTGGGACTTGAATTTTCGATTTACCACTTGGACCGAGTCCAATCATGCAAGGGGTGAAACAGTGGAGATGGGTGATCTCCAGGCTGTTGTTGAGGCATTACATACAGATGTAGTTTTGCTCAGCAAGGTATTGCTGATTGTGCAGCAGAAGAAGCCATCCTGGGAAGGTTCAAGGTGCCTTAGCCAAAGAAGTTTAGGGGAATAGATTAGCCAAGGATCTAAAGAACTTCATCTGAGACATGCAGGAATACTTCATTGCTGCGAAAGTTCCCAAAGATAGCTAGCTTTCTATGGCCAACATGTTTATAACTGGGGATGCCAAGTTATGGTATTGTTGCTGCACCGAAGAGGATGATGCTACTGGTTGACCCTGGGTTGAGACTTGGGAGTCCTTGAAAAAGTGAGGGAGCCCTTTGAGAACAATTCTTGCCATCCAACACTACATGAGTGATGAGGTCTCAATTGCAATGGTTGAGACAAACAAGAAATGTGAGGGAGTACATCAAAGAATTCAACTCTCGTCTCCTTGACATCAAGAATATGTATGAGGATGATAAGTTATTCAACTTCATCAATGGTTTGCAAACATGGGCACAGATGGAACTTAAGAGGCAGAAAGTATAGGATTTACCTGCGGCTTTGGTGGCAACGACGCTCTAGTGGATCTCAAGCCAGCAGGCAATAACACTGATAATGTGCCGGGCAAGAAATCCCAGGGTGGTCAGGGCAACCAGCGGAATGGCAAGAAAAATCCGTTTAGTCGACCAAAGAAGAAGTGGCAGAACTTCAGGGTAGGAAATTAGGACCGGAAGGTGGCTGATGCAAAGGAGTCTAGGTGTTTTCTATTAAATGGTTCACATTTGGCTAGGGAGTGCCCGACAAAGGGCAAGCTGAGTCCCATGGTGGCTGAAGCAAACTAGGACCAAGAGGACATGGGGCCTTCTATTCGAGCATCTACCCTTTAGATACTCGGGATGTTGAGAGCTAGATGTGCAGCTTCGGGGAGCTGATTTGATGTTTGTTCCTTGTGTAGTGAATAGGAGGAAGGTTTCAGCCTCGATTGATATTGGTGTGATGCACAGTTTTATCTTGAAGGGGATGGCTATGGAGCTTGGGCAACCGGGACTAACACAAGAAGGATTAAGGTAGTAAATTCTAAGGCAAGGCAAGTGGACAGCATTTCTAGGAATGTTAGACTACGCTTGGTAGAGTATGTGGGCCGAGTGGATCTCATGGTCATTGAAATGGATGACTTTGGTTTGATCCTTGGAAATGCTTTCATGGGGACTGCTAGAGTGGGAGCATTCCCACAACTAGGAGGTATACTGATCATGAATAAGGTGGGTGCAAGCTTTGTTTGTAGTAGTGTGAGGCCTTCTGGACTTGAGGACTGCACTTTCGTCAATGAGCACTTGTCGGCAATGTAGGTGGCTCAAGGGTGCGAGCAGGGTGCCTTGACTTATCTTGCTGTTATGGTGGAGGTCCAGCCGGATCATGTGGTGGTGGTGCTAGACGAACTGCAGGGGCTATTGGAAGAGTATTCTGGCATGTTGCCATCAAAGTTGCTAGACGGGTTACCTCCCAAGAGGATGGTCGAACACCGGATCGAGCTGGAGCCAGGGACGAGAGCACCAGCAAAGGCACCATATAGAATGTCGCCGAAAGAACTCACCAAATTGAAAATCCAGCTAGGGGAGCTGCTAGACTCGGGAAGATTCAGCCATCAACTGCACCGTATGGGGTGCAAGTTTTGTTCCAAGAGAAACACGACGGATCTTTGAGGGTATGCATGGATTATTGGGGATTGAACTAAGTGACTATCAAAAACAAGTACCTTGTTCCTTTGATAGCTGATATGTTTCACAGGCTGAGTGGAGCACGGGTCGTCACCAAGCTTGACTTGAGGTCAGGTTATTGGCAAGTCTAGATTGCGCTGGAGGATGTGCCTAAGACGACTATGGTCACAAGGTATGGGTCTTTTGATTTCCTTGTGATGCTATTTGGGTTGACGATTGCGTCAGCTACATTTTGCAATCTTATGAACGATGTGTTTCACGATTTTCTGGATAAGTTTGTGGTTGTGTATCTAGACGACATAGTCGTATACAGTGAGTCCATGGAGGATCATAGGGGACACCTGAAACAGGTTATGGATTGGTTGAGGGAACACCAGCTAGATGTCAAGAGGGAGAAATGTGAGCTCGGCCTAGGAGAGATTAGTTTCTTGGGCCATAGAATTAGTCGGGGGTCAGTGCGCATGGAGGAATTGAAGGTTCGGGCTATTGCCTAGTGGCTGGAACTGACTAAGGTGACAGAGGATACGAGCTTCCTAGGTTTGGCTAATTACTATCAGAAGTTCATACATGGTTATAGCCATGTAGTGTCACCGTTGACTAATCTGCTGAGGAAGGGACAGTCATGGGCGTGGACGGGTTCATGCCAAACAGCCTTTGATGAATTAAAAGCTACAATACCATCAGAGCCGATACTGAAGTTTCCAGACTTCAATCAACCATTTGAGGTGGTGACAGATGCCTCAGACAAAGCTGTCGGAGGAGTACTACAACAGGATGGGCATCCTATCGCTTTTGAGAGTTGGAAGTTGAAGGACGCTAAAACATGGTATTCAGAGCACGAGAAGGAAATACTTGCAGTGGTACACTGTCTTCGAGTGTGGTAGGTTTACCTGCTAGGATCTAAGTTTGTAGTGATTATGGACAATGTTGCTAACACTTTCTTCAAGCCCTAGACAAAATTATCACCGAGACAAGCAAGGTGGCAAGAATTTTTGGCCGAGTATGACTTTGAGTGGTTGCACCAGCCGGGAAAGACTAATCAGGTGGTGGATGCCCTGAGCTAAAAGAATATGGAAGTGGTGGCTGCTATGTTAGGCGTTGAGACACTATTACTGAGGCAGGTTCGGGAGTTAGCAAGGATGGATCCAGAATACAGGAAGCTGGTTAATAGAATTAGTGAGGGACTAGTTCAAAAATATTGGCTAGATGATGGTGTGGTCTATGTGTGTGGGGGTCAGCTTTATATTGTTCGAATATTTTTAGTGACATGCAAGTATACACGGTCGAAACAAGTAATATAATGATAAATTCGAGTATCGTTCCCACAGAGAGATGAATTTCCTTAAATTAATTAAAGAAAATCAAATTAAGAGGAAAACAAAATAATTGACTTAACTAAATCTAAATAATAACTTTAAATAAAATGAGAAGTTAAAATGATAAAACTCATTCTAGAGTTGAATTTCCCTTAACATGAATTTAATCTTCATTATATCTTACTCTTATATTTTATTCTCTCGGATTGTCAATCTAGGATAATTATATGACATGGTGGCTCCCGCTCCTTTATGCTTTTATTATTTTTCCTAAATTTCTACCTCCTGGTGATAATTAATTAATCAACAAAATAGCACATAAAGATTTGCTTTACAATTGCGTACGGTGTTGTGTATCTCCTAACCACAACGACAAACAAGTCACAAGACTCGTTGTATGATAAATTATCAATGGCTAATCTAATCAATTTCTCCCGAAATCTAATTAAACCTCATGATCTAAGAAATAGGTGATCAATCTACTCTTAGCATTTAGAACATGATAATTTAAACAATCTGATTGAATAAAAGAGTAAGAGCTTGAAATAAATTCAATTAAATCATGTTAAGTTCCATTCTTCTCTAGAACAAAATAAAAGACTACTCCATAATAAAAATAAAAAATAATATAAAAAAGAAACTAATTTTTATTATGAAAGAGAAAGAAATTACAAAAACTAGAAATATTTTCTTTCACTAAACTACTCAGCCGAAAGTTGAGATATGATCAACAATAAATAACCACCCCTTTATATAGAAGTGGAGATACAAGAATTTGAAAAGGGTGTTCACAAATTGACGTAGTCTAATTAATTATGATGCCCCTTCAAGTTTCCAACTCCTCGACTCTATTGAACACCATAACTTGTAGCCATTGGGTGGGGCAAGTGTCATGACCATTCAATTCCAAAGCTTAATTTATTTATCTTTTTCTGTATTAAAACACCAAAATTAGGCATATCTAATAAAATATTAATTAACACCAAAAATAAAGCAAAATATCACTTAATCAATAATATTTATACTTGGGAAGTATAAAATCATATTAAAAATATGGGTAAATATTATATAATTTAAACACTTAACATATATCCCTATAAATAGGCTACGACAAAATCTGATGGAGGAGTCCCATGACACCTAGTGGGTAAGAGATCCTGGGAGAGATAGGATGCACGCTCTAATGGCCAGGGTGTATTATTGGCTAGGAATGAAGGCTCCTATAGAGGCTTTTGTGAGGTCTTGTCTGCTGTGCCAGCAAGACAAGGTGGAGAGACGACTGGAGGCAGGCTTGCTACAGCCTTTACCTACACCTACGAGACCGTGGAGTTCGGTTTCTATGGACTTTGTGTCCAGGTTCCCCAAGGTCAGGGGCATGTCGTCAGTGATGGTTGTTGTTGATCGATTTTCCAAATATGCCGTAGTTATAGTAGCTCCACATGCATGCTCCACTGAGAAAGCGGCTGAACTGTTCTTTAAGAACATGGTCAAGTACTTTGCAATACTGCCAAATATTGTGAGTGATCGAGACGCCAGAATCATAAGCAGGTTCTGGATGTGTTTGTTCAGGTTACTGGGGAGTAAGCTGAATTTTTGTATAGCCAATCACCCTCAGTTTGATGGAAAAACTGAGAGGACAAATGCTCTACTCGAAGAGTATTTGAAGCATTTCGTCTTAGCCAGTTAGGGGAACTGGTTGGAGATTCTTGACGCGTGGCAGTTTTGTTATAATCTGTATTGTTCTTCAGCAACAGGGCTGAGTCCTTTCGAGGTTACAATAGGCTATCAACCTCTTACACCACTGGAGGTAGCTTTACAGGGGCACGGAGCGAAGTGTCAAGCTACATACAAGTTTGCCAAGGATAGGCAAGAGCTGAATAAGGATGTGATGGATTCATTAGCCAAGGCGACATGCCGAATGAGGAAGTATGTCGACTTGAGAAGAATGCCAGTGTCATTCAGCATAGGGGACAAGGTAATGCTGAAGCTCACGTAACAAATTTGGAAGAAAATTAGGCGTACCGAAGTGCATCGGGGTTCGGTGCAGCGGTATGATGGTCCTTTCGAGGTGGAGAAGGTAATTGGGAGCGTGGCTTATAGGTTATAGCTTCCGGAGAGGTATCGAATCCATCCAGTGTTCCATGTTAGCTTTCTCAAGCCATTCCATGAGGATTTGGTCAATCCAAGGATAGCTCATTGAAGGAGAGCTTACTATCCGATGACAGTTTGAGAAATTGGTGGGGAAGATTTTGGGGCGTAGGCAAGGTGCACTAAATACCGAGACAGAGTATCTTATCAAATGGAGAGGGGAGCCGAGGAGTGAAGCTAGCTGGGAGCGAGAGAGGGACTTGTGGCAGTTTGAGCGGAAGATCAGGAAGTACCGGGGAGGACTTAACCCTTCGATGAGGACATCGGATCTCTTTGGTGGGGGAGAGCTGTTACAGCCTTAGTCCATGGACGCACCATGTGTTGGGATTGGGTAGTTGTTCCTAGGCACAACCGAGGTCAACACGTGTTATAGTTGCAGAGTTGACAAACTAAGTGGTTGTGCTCGAGCGACTAAGAAACCTTGAGATGGCGCTAGTCAGGTGTTGGTGACCGAGCATCACGACCAAGCATTGTGGGCGGGTCAGCATATGCGTCCATGGAGCGAGGTTATGGGTAACTGAGCGTACCGAGCACTGCCGATCATTCTACCAAGCGTGGATGAGCACTGCCGAGTAGCATGTCAAGCAGCACGTACCGAGCAGAATTGCACAAGCATGGTGCGAGCGTGATCGGTAGCGGTGCACGAGCGCTGAAGCATGGTGCGAAGGCGTATTGAGCCAAATAGTGGCATGTCAGTATTTGGAGCAGTAGCGAGATCCAGCGGTAGCATGTGCTGGGAATTTGAGCGGTACACGATGTCCAGAAGATGCGCACTCTGACTTTTGCGGTGGTGATTGGGGACGCATTTTGAGGTTATTTTGATGTCCGAGCTAGAGCCAGGGTCGAGCCAGGGTCGAGCCGTGATGACTTATGGTGTAGCCGAAACTCTGAATTGAGGTTTACTGCCGAAACGATACGGTATCTTGGGAGATTACGGTATCTTATCCTCATGCATGAGTAGGGGGTTTTGCAACTAACTTTGGAGGGATAAACTTAGACGAATCCAACTGGAATTGTGGTTGTAAAAACAATGACGTGGGTAGTATCTTGAGGCAATCTTTTGGGAGAAAAGATTAGGTGCAAGATATTGGTTTATTCGGAGAAGGCCGACTATAGGAGAAAAGAGAGAAGAACGCTAGAATTATTCTAATGCAAAGTTCGTGTCTTTCCTATGGAGTGGAGAGAAACCTCATCAAGCAAGGGAGCGTCGTGAAGTGCTGCAGGCTGGTTCGGGGAACTAGTTCTTCACTGGGGATGATTGTATTGTCTGGTCTAAGTTTGCCTTGGATTGGGGTACGAATTTAGTTCTTCGACAACCCGTTTGTAATTACTAGCTGACGGTCTTTGCATGCAAACAAGTTGGTCATGGGCGACAACTTGGGGTTGTGAACGTGAGGACATATTTTGAGTGGGGTGCTCTTTTGTTCTCACTACTCTTCAGGGGAAGAGTCAAGCACTGTGGTTACATATCCATGGTGTTAAGCAATCAGGTCTGCTTGTTTCCTTGTTTTTATTAATTGATTCAAGGTTGGGACAAGGGTCCCATAATTGTAGTGTTGGCGTCTGATTTTGTGGTACTGGCAACCTGTCTTGAGATTCCGAGATTGGGTTGCAATACCGACCAAGGGGATCGGTGTTTGGGGATCGAGATAGGGTGATTGATTATAGTCGCTGCATACTACTACTTGGCGGGGTTTATAGTTATTGCATGTTGATTGGTCGTGAACTATTTAAGATAGTCAGTCAGCAATACTAGGCGTTGGGCAGTTGAGTGCAGGTAATTGTGATCGTTGTTGCACTATGCTTGCAGGAACGAGTGGGAAGCCTCGGGCTGCTATTCTGAGCAGTAACTGTGTGCTGCTATTTGCAGCGGCATTGTCCAGACATAGGGGTTGCTTCATGTCGCTGTGTTGAGCGGCATTCTGTTGCGTGCTGATTGGAAGGCTGGTGTTTTAGGGGTTAGAACACGCCACGCGGTGTGCGTTTGGGGCGAACAATTTTGCTACATAGTGGATGCCCGTGACAACAAGCACACATAATACTTTTAATAAAATGCAACCTTCTCCGTGAGTGGCAAATTTTAGGTTTTACTTATAATTAATTATTGGCTAGAGGACCAGCAGAAAAAGTAAGTAAAAATTATAATTAAAGTTATTTTTCGTTAGCACGAAAGAAATATAAATAACGTAGAAATTTTAAATAGTTAACCTTAATAAAATTAATATATGTACAATATATTTTTTTAAAAATTAGTGCATTTAAAATGTACTTTATATTTAGATTAATTATAATTACATTCAAGTGGGCTATCCATGAGCCTTCCTATGTGAAAAATTTTCACTCTTTTTCTTATCTGTTGAGATAAGAAAAATAGAAAAAATATTTTCACGTGGGAAATAGCACATGTATGATGACCTTGCCCAAAATTCAACATAATGAACTAAATTATCTTTTCAAAATTAGTTAATCATATTAAATATCTATAATTCATTCCTACTTATAATAGTTATTAAATATTAGACTAAGCTAAGAGATTTTGCAGTCCACTCACCTTAAAAAATTTTTTTTGAAATTCTTATACTTGGCCCATCGATAGCCCTAGCCCATGTCTTTTTTTGGCCCATGACCAATAACTTAACCCACGTTAATAGTCTAGCTCATTATCTAAAATAAAATCAATCTGATACCATTTGTAACATCATGGTCTAAAGTGCAACATAAAGTGCTAAGTCATATCTTTAAAAGTTATTAACCAGGTTAAAGCTTTATAGTTCATTCTCATTTACATTAGCTATTAGATGCGAGACTAAATTTACGAATCTCACAATATTGATCACCATAAAATAATCATGATTATTTTATTTACTTATTTAGATATAATTATAATTAATTTATATACAAAATAATAAAATTAATATTATTTTTTATATAAAATATATTTAATATAACTACTTTTAAAAGGGTTCCCGATTTTAAAAAGTTTTATATCATTTGCGCTAATTTTATACCAACCAATCAACCCCTTAAGTGGATGTTATAATTAATAAGGAAAATTTTTATTTTGAGTAAAAATAGACATATCTAGATTAAAATTTTAAATATTTCTAATCTAGGCAGACATATTGTTTTACTTATAAATCATAAGATGAAGTAACTAAAATTATGTAATATTGTAAAACCCACGATTCGAGTCAACGTTTTATATTCAGAACCAGTAGGTTTGACCGTTAGTTTCGAGTCGAGTTAGATTCAGAACACGTGTACTGAGCTGACGCCAGTCGCGTGTATGAACTATGAGGGTCATGCGTACCCAAGTATATGATGATAACGTCATGAACACAACAAAACAAAATGAGTTATCTGAATATATAAGAGTATGCCACTTATATTTTTTTATTTTTATATATAGTGGATTGTAGAATTAGTTTTATATACTTTTCCGCGTTACGGGCAGTTTGGGCGGGTTGATAGTCTAGAGCATATCATTACGATATTTTGGTATTTGTTTGATTTTACGGGATTTTTCCCGATTTTTATGAATTTTCTTTAGGATTTAATACAACTTAGTTATTATACTTGACTTGAGCCAGAAACGAGTCAAGTCTTATTTACGAAATTGCCACCCAGTTATTTTTCTCCCCTCTCGACATCTTCTTCCCAAAACCCTTCCCGAGCCTACCCCATGAGTGCCGCCGTCGCTATCGTTGACGCGACCCGGCAAACGGGCGTCGCTGCCTAGCCTGGCCATGGTGTCGCCGTACCACCTCGACCAGGCCCGGCCACCATCTGGCCGTCGATACACGAGGAAGCCACACCTTTGCACCACGCTTCCGTCGCCGCTGCGATCCAGCTGTAGCCTCGACCACCCAGCGACCTTCCCTGACCAGAGCGGAGGCCATCGCTGCCCACGCTAGCCGGATCTAGCTACCCATCGCCGCTGGCCTTATTCTTGTCATTCTCCAGCGAGCCGCCGCCTCCACCAACCATGTTGACACCGTAGACGGGTCGGGCTCGCCAAGCCGGTTCCAATAGTACCCAATATGAGCCATATCCAGCTAGTAGACACCGTCGGCAATTGCTGCTGGAAAACCGCCTGAGAGGTGCCAGAAACCACTGAAGCCGCGAAAAATTGCCAGAACATGCTGAAAAATCAGATTCACTGGAGTTCACCAGATCTTCCGCGGGGCTCATCCAGTCGATCCCGATCAAACTTCGGACGCTGATGAAGTAAGAAAATGTCGAGAGTGGTATCAGTAGCAACAGATCTGTAAGTTCAGGATGCTACCGGGTCTACAACCCAGTGGCTCCTCAGTAGTGCCCTTCAGAGTGTTCATGTGGAGTATATAATGTTTTCTTTTATATGAGAGTTTGCTCTCATAGCCACCTTTTATAGTTATTTTATTTTTCGGTTCAGTGACACTTGTTACTTATGTATTTTTATACTATATGTAGGTAATAATCACGAGTTGGAGGAGCTAGCTTGGACGAAGGAGCATTATTGTCGTTTGCACACATGTTAGTCGATAGAGTATTTAATACTTTATTTATGATGCTATTATATTGTGAATGATGTGAAATGCTAAGACATGATAGGATCTGATTAAATGCAATGAGATGATGCTATGACGTGATGAAAAGCTAAGACATGATGACAAGAGGTGAGATGTGACCAGAGCACGCAACGGAAGTGTGGTGGGCTGAAACCCAAGTTCTCTAATGAGTATACAGTATATTAGATTATGTGTGATTGAAATTGTTGATATATGCATATATATATTGGTATATGTTGTTTTGACAGGGTGGACCCTAATTGCACTTTTAGGGGATACTTTGTCTATTTTATTTTAGAATTTTTATTGAGTTTGACTGTAATTGTATTGGTGCATACTTTGAATTGCATGTCATTCATGCAGTACCATGTTAGGGTTTGTGTATTTATCCATGCATTGCGAGTTGTATCTTCATCTTAAGATGCCAAGATTGGATCCGCATGAGTTAGGTTCGGGTTAGCCGACCTAATAGGGGCCTGTAACTTGCCGGTTCGGTTCATGAGCATGATCTGGATTTGGGGTGTTATAGAATTGGTATCAGAGCCACTCTCGGCCGATTAAGATGTATGATACTTTTATCGGTGATGTGTGTGCAAAGACTACTCCAAGTCCAGCTGGCAAGTATATTTTTGTATATTTTGTTTACATGCAGATTTTTCTTCATAAGTTGTTTGGATAACTGTGTATTCAGGACTTGATCAGAAATGTGTGGCATTGACCTTAGTTGAGCTGACATGCCATATATGGATTTTTATCATGATATCAGACTGCTTGCCCAGTTAGATGTGAGCAAGGGATGTAGTAGTGCTAGCAGAGGTAGAATGGGTATAGGATCTGATCTTATACCAGATATAGATGTCAGCAGGAATCTGACAGGATTGTCATGATGGGCTTAGAGACCACTAGTTCTGTCTATCGCATAAGTGAATTGGATAATTGACCAGGTGTTCACGTCTTGCATGTCACCACATTAGTCCTGTTTCCATGGAACATGGTGTACATGATAGAATGAGTTAAAAAGAAAAGAGGTAACAGTAAGAAGCTTGAAGTATAGAGGTATTGGCAAGTTAGTTGGCAAATGAGATGAACTACCGAGTGCCTTAGACAAATCCCTAAGGATGAAGGCTGTGACTAAGCCAATGGAACCACTGAAGTACTCGGAGCTTAGATGAGAGTTTGGGGGAAAATACTTGAGATGGACCACTTCTAAAAGATAGTAATGAATGAGGATGAGTAGCGTGGTGGATCGACAGTTCGATTAGCACTTCACCACCTCCCCTCTTCCACTAGTTTATGACCTATGCGCAATAGTTTGGCTTCACTTTGCCAGACAGAGGTCTCAATATGATGAGAAAAAGATCAGGACTACTATTGAGGGCCAGTCAGCATTGATGAAACCAACCACTCCAGATTTCAAGAGATTACAGTGAGTTCAGCATAGGTTTACCATCATATGTGTCAGCACATGATCCAAACCCCTCTGGATTAGACACGTATGGTTGGACAACCTGAGCCTAGTTGTTAGAAGCCAAGATATGTCAGAGATAGTAGAGTGGATTTATGATGTATATGATCAAGATCTGAATTTTAGCATCTAGATAGAATTGTTGTCGATAGAGTTGCACAACCACCGACCAAGTGCACAACCGTCAACCGAGTGCACAATCGTTGACCGAGTGCACAACCATCGACCGAGTTGCACAACCGTCGATTGAGTTTCACAACCACCGACCGAGTGCACAACCATCAACCGAGTTGCACAACCGCCAATCGAGTGCACAACTGCCGACCGAGTTGCACAACTACTGTCAAGGTGCACAACCGCTGTCCGAGATGCACTACCACCAACTGAAGACGAACTACTGCCGTCCGTGTATTGCTCATCCGCCGACCAAGTAGATTAGTTAGAGCTTAGTAAGGTCAGAACTTGAAGAACAAGATATAGCTACAATGGAAATTAGCAGAACAGAGAAGAGTTAGGAAAAGTGGGGTTATTTGGATGAGATAGTATAGGATCTGACTTCACAGCTCTCTTGCAATCATTGTTTTGACCTGACACCCTTGGGTCAGATGTATATTGCAAGATAACCCCATCAGGCACTGTTAGTGATAGTCTCATAGGGATGTGCATGGATAGAGTCAGGGAACATGGCAGTATGACCTTCAGATGGCACAGTCACAATGATCAGATTGTGAAGATTTCATGATAGTACATCCATGGGCCACAGCCAGCATAAACAGATCAGACGGTTAGTAGATGGTCACACACGCAGTTTGACCTATTTAGCGATGAGTCGTGTGTGACAAGAGTTAGACTTGTACTAGAGGATTGGGCATAGATAGAATGCTAGTGATGATGTGTCCTTTAGAAGGATAGTGATTCCCTTGTGTTTCGCCAGCACAATTAGGTTCTCACCTTGAGATATAGGATTGAGCCTTGCCTTGAGTATAGAGGTACCTTTATAGTACTGATTAGGGTTTATAGTGTAGGTAGATGTTGCAGACTGATCTTCCGATGAGGATTCTACCCCAGCATGAGCACGATGTAGATAGAGACTTCAGACAAAATAGGCCATGCTGACCAAACCGAGTGATATCAATGTATGATCATCTTCATTGATAGCCTTGCTTGAGAGTTAACCACAACGGTAGTAGTCATGTGAGTTAAGATTAGTACTACAAATTGGTACGAGACGGCAGGTCACACACCACTGAAGAGCGGACAAGACACGTGTCAAACCTCACTATGAGTCCCTGTAGACTTGAGGGGAGACAGTGATTCTTTGGGTCTTTTGAACCCCGCCTATTTAGAAGTGCATGACTAGTACAATATCGAAAAACACGTGCTTACTATTAGCTGATTGAACTAGAGCCACTTAGGAGCCGTTTCTGAGATTCGTCATTGATTGATTGTTCCACAGCCTGATCACCTATGGCATAGTGAATTATGGTGATCTTAAAGACAAGTCCATAGACCTACCGATATTTTGGCCACGCAGTATGCTACATAGGGATTTCAGCTCCCTTGCTATTTACACGATACCTTGACCTTACCATAGATCAGAGTGACATACCTATGTAGCGGGTATTTCTTAACCTAGTGGATTCCCTCGTTTACTTGGTGTCAGATAGAACATGTGAGGATGAGATATTACCTAGTGAGAGTTCTTGAGTAGTGGGACTAGATTTTCACGAGATTTAGTCCCCTTCCTATAACCTATAGATGTCAGACATAGTAGATCTTCCACTTGAGGATTTCCACTTACCCCTTTGTATATGTCAGCTTTACCATCAGTTTATCCAGATGATTGAGATGAGTATACATTGACCAGAGCACATGTGACAGACTAGATGCAGACACTACAACCCCATGTAGAGTATGTTATCATACTCCTTAAGACACACTGTGTATGTACAGGTGTTCACACCTCCTTTCAGTAGTAGTTAGTGGTTGTATATATAGCCACCTGAGCCATAGTATACAGTAGAGTCATAGCAGCTATCTTTGTTCTCTTGTAGAACAGAGTGAGATACTCGACTCAGGACCAAGTCAACTATGGCCCAATGAGCGGTCCAGTTCCTTATATAGGGACACCTGAGAGTTGGATCTAGACTGGCGACAGTGAGCCATGCAGCTTATTAGTTTATACACTCAACCTAGCAGGAGACTCATAGCACACTTTAGGTTGTTGTAGGACTTAGGAATAGAGTTCCTGAGAGTACATGTAGGTGACTTTTCACAGATGAGGATTAGAGGGACATGGGTAGATGCTAGTTGGTAGGTCTTACCCTCGATGTAGTTTTCCCAGACATAACTCCGATTAGAACCTTGCGATACTCTAGAGTATCTGCTTGACCAACCCAGTAGGCCCTTAGGGGTGACATAGGTTTTCCCATCGAGTTAGCAGTAGGGATCAAAACAGAAGAGAAGGATGATGGTCATGTCAGAACAGACACAGATAGCTTAGAAATAGAATGTTGATATTGACAGCATCACAAACAGAACTGGCCATGACAGCGCAGCTACAGTAAGTGAGGATCTACATGACTATCAAAGAGTAGAGGATACAACCGGTGTGTATCTAGCTTCCAGGTGTTAGTTCAGTAGAACCTTCTTGAGTTGAAATTTCGAGGACGAAATTTTTATAAGGAGGGAAGATTGTAAAACCCATGATTCAAGTCAGAGTTTTATATTCAGAACCGGTCGGTTCGATTGTTAGTTTCAAGTCAAGTCAGATTCAGAACACGTGTACTGAGCTGACGCCAGTCGCGTGTATAAGCTATGAGGGTCATGCGTACCCAAGTATATGATGATAACATCATGAACACAACAGAACATAATGAATTATGTAATGACCCGGCCCAAAGTGCAACGTAATGGGCTAAGTCATTTCTTTAAAATGGGTACCCCGAAAGTTAAAGATCTATAGTCCATTCCCACTTATAAACAAGATCTTCCACTAGTAGGTATTAGATGTGGGACTAAGTTGAGGGATCTCACAATCCACCCACCTTAGGAAATTTCGTCCCCGAAATGCCTATACTTGGCCCGTTGCTAGCCCCAGCCCACGACCTTTCCGGCCCGTGACCGGCAGCCTAGCCAACGTTCCTAATCCAGCCCACCATCTAACACGAAACCAGGTCGGCTCTGATACCATTTGTAACGATCTAGTCTCAAGTGCAACGTAATGGGCCTAAGTCATTTCTTTAAAATGGTTAACCCAAGTTAAAGATCTATAGTCCATTCCCACTTATAAACAGGATCTTCTCCCAGTAGGTATTAGATGTGGGACTAAGTTGAGGGATCTCACAATCCACCCACCTTAGGAAATTTTCTCCCCAAAATGCTTATACTTGGCCCGTTGCTAGCCCCAGCCCACGACCTTTCCGGCCCGTGACCAGCAGCCTAGCCAACGTTCCTAATCTAGCCCACCATCTAACACGGAACCAGGTCGGCTCTGATACCATTTGTAACGATCTAGCTTCAAGTGCAACGTAATGGGCCTAAGTCATTTCTTTAAAATGGGTACCCCGAAAGTTAAAGATCTATAGTCCATTCTCACTTATAAACAGGATCTTCTCCCAGTAGGTATTAGATGTGGGACTAAGTTGAGGGATCTCACAATCCACCCACCTTAGGAAATTTCGTCCATGAAATGCATATTCTTGGCCCGTTGCTAGCCCCAGCCCACGACCTTTCTGGCCCGTGACCGGCAGCCTAGCTAACGTTCCTAATCCAGCCCACTATCTAACACGGAACCAGGTCGGCTCTGATACCATTTGTAATGACCCAGCCCAAAGTGCAACGTAATGGGCTAAGTCATTTCTTTAAAATGGGTACCCCAAAAGTTAAAGATCTATAGTCCATTCCCACTTATAAACAGGATCTTCTCCCAGTAGGTATTAGATGTGGGACTAAGTTGAGGGATCTCATAAGTTATTAGAATATATGAGAGTATGCCACTTATGTTTTTTTATTTTTATATATAGTAGATCGTAGTATTAGTTTTAAGTCATTTACCGCGTTAGGATGCGTTACGAGCAATTTGGGTGGGTTGATAGTTCTAGAGTATATCATTATGATGTTTTGGTGTTTGTTTGATTTTATGGGATTTTTCCCAATTTTTATGAATTTATTTTAGGATTTAATACTACTTAGTTATTATACTTGACTCGAGCCAGAGAAGAGTCAAGTCTTATTTACAAAATTGCCACCCAGTTATTTTTCTCCCCTCCCGACATCTTCTTCCCAAAACCCTTCCCGACGCCTCCCCCATGCACGCCACCGTCGCCGTCGCTGACGTGACCCGACCATCGGGCGTCGCCGTGCCGCCCCGACCAGGCTCGGCCACCATCTAGCCGTTGCGACGCAAGGAAGCCATGCCTTTGCGCCGCACTTCCGTCGCCAATCACGTCGCGACCACCGTCGCCACCACGATCCAGCTGTAGCCTCGACACCCTCGACCACCCAGCGACCTTCCCTGACCGATGCGAAGGCCATCATCACCCAGGCTTCCTGAATCTAGCTACCCATTGTCGCCGGCCTTATTTTTGCCATTTTTTGGCGAGCTGCCGCCTCCACCAACCATGTTGATGTCGTAGATGCGTCAGGCTCACCAAGTTGGTTCCAATAGTACCCAATATGAGCCTTATCCAGCTAGTAGACACCATTGGCGATTGCCGGTGGAAAACCGCTAGAGAGGTGCTGGAAAACTACTAAAGCCGCCGAAAAACTGCCAGAGCTTGCTGGAAAACCGGATTCATTGGAGTTCGCTAGATCTTCTGCGGGGCTCATTCGGTCGATCCCGATCAAACTTAGGACACTGATGAATGCCAAATTCGAGCTCCCAGACGCGTGACGAAACCCTAGTTGTCGCCGATTGCCAACGACATGAGGTATAATTACCTCCGAGTTTGTTATTTAAAATTAATGATTGTTGGCACAGCATGCTAGGATTGAATAATTGTCATGATAAATATATGAGTATGAGTGCAGTGATGATTGCATGATGTAATTAATTGGGAATGAATAGTGAGTGATCTAATGAGGTAGATCGAGTTTGAGCATGCTAATCGAGTATGACATAACTTAGAAAAACATTATAAAATTGGTATGAATAGGATGACTTAGAATTATTTTCACATTATGATTATTTGACTGTTGATGGATATTATTCGTATTGTGTGATGTTCATTGAGTTTGATGCATCATTTAGTTAGCGGGCGTTAGTATTTAATTTTGACGTGTAGGTACGGAGTAGGAGCTCGCCGCTTAGGTGCAATGTAATGACCCAGCTCAAAGTGCAACGTAATGGGCCTAAGTCATTTCTTTAAACATGGTGAACCCAAGTTAAAGATCAATAGTTCATTCTCACTTATAAACAGGATCTTCTCCCCGTAGGTATTAGATGTGAGACTAAGTTGAGGGATCTCACAATCCACCCACCTTAGGAAATTTCATCCCTGAAATGCTTATACTTGGCCCGTTGCTAACCCCAGCCAACGACCTTTCTGCCCCGTGACCGGCAGCCTAGCCAACGTCCCTAGTCTTGGCCCGTTGCTAACCCCAGCCCATGACCTTGTTTAGGCCCTGACCAGCAACCTAGCCAACGTCCCTAGTCCAACCTACTATCTAACACATAACCAGGTTGCTTTGATACCACCTGTAATGACCCGGCCCAAAGTGCAACGTAATGGGCCTAAGTCATTTCTTTAAACATGGTGAACCCAAGTTAAAGATCTATAGTCCATTCTCACTTATAAATAGGATCTTCTCATAGTAAGTATTAGATGTGGGACTAAGTTGAGGAATCTCACACCCGATGACACGTTTGGAGCTTCTACTAGGTCTGTTTAGGACTCGACTCTATTTTTACGTTCTCTTCTATTGTATGTTTATTTTATTATTTACAGGACGGGTTAAGTGTCATTTTATTGGATCCCACTTAACTCGGGTTATTTAACCGAATAGTTTTCCAGATTAATAACCCCTCTATGATGAGATCCCTCGAGGATGATTTTGAAAACAAGATCCACCGCAAGTTGCCTTCAGGCCTATTATATAAATCCCTACCTAGACCTATATATATGTAGTTTTCGCGTTTTCAATGAGATGAGAGATGGAGAAACCGACTATACATACCATGAGCGGATGCTGTGACAATCAAAGCGGGCTCTGGATTAGTGCCAATAGACTATTCCATTCCCGAGGGATCCTAACAACTCCGCGTTTGAGTTCCTCACACCCAGAGAACGTGGAGGTTTACGGGTACTGTTTAGTACAGCGCATGTCCGGACTTCGTGCTCAAGACCAGGAGAAATATAGAGGTAAGGAGAG